>LBNU01012978.1:78304-122071 GCA_014162995.1 Artemisia annua | reverse complement strand
GTTTATTAGGTCAGGATGGATTCCCAACTAGGAGCCTTTCGAAGTTGATTGAAGATGATCCCTTTTTAGGAGAAAACTTTGATTTACCCATTGACTGAATTGAATTCGGTAAGGTTATGATGATAGGATCCCACATCTTTGAGCATATAATTCATCCACCACTCTTCCCTCACGTGGCATACTTCCACCGAGATGGTGTGTATCGCTACTTCCACCCGCACTTAATCCTAAGTGTAGGGCAAACCTCCCCTATTTCCGTTAAATAAGGGTAGAGTCAGGCTCGTGACTCGAACAAAAACAAGCGCTTATTGGGAGGCAACCCAAGCTTTATTTGTTTATTTGTTTGTTTGTTTGATTTTATTTGTTTCCGTATGTAAGTTATTTTTCTTGTTATTGATTCATGCTTCAAACTAAATTGTGAAAATGCTTTATTTTGTTTTTAACTTCGTCTTAACTACATATAAAGGTATTTCGCAAAAGCTAAGTGTAAGGGAAATCTAAATCGGTTTATATAGAACGAATGAACATGAATCATAACAATGAAATTAGCATACATATTAGTACTTGTTTGAGTCAAATGCTTGTATCGAGTCATAATGAATTTTTGTAGGAATTCCAGGAAGTAAGATCTAGTTTTTTTCCAGAATCTTTCCCGGAGGCTTAACATGAGAACTCTGTCAGAACTTTCTGACGGCGTCAGGGTTAACACCTGACGGCGTCAGGATATAATTTTCTGCAATTTTTGAAAGTTTTGTATTTTTCCGGAAAACTAAAAAGTTTTGTCAATTCTTTAACTTATAATCTCCAGGAATTCTGCAAAAATATTCATTCCACAAGCATTATATCTTATTATATAGATTTTACCGCCGATTTTACGCGAGGTTGGCCTTTATCTTTTTCAGGTTAACAGGTTATTTTGGACAAGAAGACGTTTATTATTTTGGAAGGGAAGCTTTGAACGTTCATCTATCTTGGAAGAAGATCTAACCATGTTACTTCATTATCCACATCAAACGATTCAGGGGAGTATTTGATTTCATTCTTTCATCTTATTTACTTTTACGTCTTTTATTTGAACATTGGGGACAATGTTCGGTTTAAGTGTAAGGGGGGTAAATGAAAGCACCGTTGAGCATATACTTACGCTTGATGTTTTGCTTTGTTTGATAGTAAATTTGTAATAAAACCAAGAGAAATGTTTGTTAGGGCAATTTCAGCGCCAATTTAAAATTTTTTACAACATTTAGAAGTGAAACCTTGATCTTAATGAGCGTCTCATGGATAGGAAATTATATGACTAGCACAAAACCGTACCACTAAAAAAATTTTCCACCCCAAATATGTGAGGTTTGCCTCTAGAATTGGTAGGAAAAGCATCCATCTTTGGTGCTATGATGTGTGTACCGGTAGCATTTAGATTCTAGAACTTGCGTTAGGACCATCTTAAATCCACAAGTGAGACTACATTCGTGTAGTTAAGATTTACTACATGATAAGAGGCATTAGGATTAACCCATTGTTTTACACCCGTATATTTGTTATAATTTACATTGAGTTCATTGGTCAAGTAATTCTCCCACACCCTTTGCGTTGTATCCATTTTTGGTACACGATACCCCTAGTACACCCCTCTGAGCCTATCCTTTCGTTTCGACCTTTGAGCATCTTACTCAAAGTGAGAATTTGTTTACACCCCACTAAATGTACACCCAAATCGCCTTAGCCTACCTTGTATGCACCCACCTTTGGTGCATTATTGTGAAAACATTTGTTAAACCCTTAGTTAATTATCCGGTCAATTACATGGTTGTTAAGTTAAGTCATATCCTTGTACATATTGTTTTGGGACGATTGGGACTCATGGGTAAAGTACTAGTGTAATGAAGTAATGGGGAAGAACAACATTATTACCCCCATACGTGCTAAATATTTAAAAAGTACTCCAAGTTTTTCGATTATCTTAATTCGAGTCATTAGAATAGTGATTGTAAAGTTATGTAAAGATTCAAGTGTAAGGGGAATGCAAATCCCCTATGATGTATTATTTTGGATGGTAGGGCAAGAGTGTATGAAAAAAAAATCGAAAAATCAAGAAAAATACAAAAAAATATGAAAAAGAAAGAAAAAAAAAACATACGGACCACCATCCCGTTTCCTTTTATGTTCCTTTTTAGTTTTGTTATTTCATTTTTAGACTAAGATTGAGTCGAGTCTTGACTTAAGGAACGATGTAGAGTGCATGTATTTGATCATGATAATTAACTTGCCACCAGTAAAATACCCTTTATTCCAACCAAACCGTGTTATCATATCCCTACACCTTACGTTACAACCCTTTGGAAAGACCTCTTTGATAGTTTATCTTAGGTGCTTACGCCTAGTGGAGAAGTAATTGATCCTTTCCCAAGCCTATGGTAATCTATTTGCTATGACAGGTAGTGAGTGTTATTTTCCGTTTCCATTTATGAAATATAAACTTTATGACATTTGAGAGATGTAAGAATCCAAACACTATTTGTGAGGTGCTAGTGTATGATTTCCGTGCTTGTTATGATTAGGGTCGAATAACTATTTGTTGTAATTACTTTTATATTCGTGTTAAATGACCCCTAACTCATATTTTGATTGGAATAAAAGCTCATTTGCTTGAGGACAAGCAAATCTCAAGTGTAAGGGTATTTGATGAGACGAAAAGTGTTACGCTTTAAGGGGGGTCATTTAAGCCCTAATTCGTATAAATGTGATCAAATATTGCCTTAAATCGTTCCTTTTGTCATTTTAGGTATTTTATAGAGGAATTCTGGAAAACATGCACATTTGGACGTTTTTGGAGCATAAAAGTGAAGAAAACGACAAAGTCTCAAAGAAGCTGGAAATTACAACCTGACGGCGTCAGGAGTCACAAGGTGACGCCGTCAGTAAGGATGACAAAAAAGTGGAATTCAATTATCAAACAACAGGCCAGAAAGATTTCAAGAATTTACACCTGACGCCGTCAGGTGTTAGAAGATGTAGGCCGTCACGTGTTAAGTTAAAGAGAGACGGCCTAGAGAGTTTTACAAGCTGACCACGTCCCAAATGGATCTAGGCCATCCGAGAACCCTAATGGCGGCGAGCTGACGGCGTCATGCCCTATAAGCTGACGCCGTCCGAACTTATTTTCTATATATATTTTCCAAATTTTCATTCATTATGTGTGGAACTTTGTGGGGAACTTTTAGGGCAAACCCTAAAGACGAATTTTCTGTGACTTTTAGGGTTTCCAACCCTTGGAACCCTAGTGCTTAATTAAAGATAAGTCTTCACTTTAATTCAATCAATATGTCTATGTGTTGGTTGTCTATCTATCTTGCTTGTCTTTCAATTAACATGAGTAGGTAAATTCTCTAGTGTTTGCTTAGATCTAATGAAACCTAACTATTAATTATTGGTTAATTGGTGTGTGTTGTTGTTTGTTGGGATGATTGTTTCATCGATGTTAGGCTCAAGAAAACTGGCCAACCTCCTTTATGGTAACGTGCTTGAACGTCTTGGGAAACATGTAGTCGAGGCATACTAGGCTATTAAGGTAGTATTTAACGCATGAGCCACTGTTTACAACCCCTATGGTTGTGCCGTGCATGGCATAGGGCGAGATAAGAGCTCATAGAATTGGAGAGATATGTATGCCACTCCATGAGTTATTAGGAATACACCCTTCATCCACACAAGTAACACACATATCAATTAACCGGTAAAAGATAGTTAGGGAGTAATGAAATCTAAGTAAACACAATTTTCTCCATATTGTTTTCACAACCACAATAGTTTAGATATTTATTTTATTTTAATTTGCATAAGTAGTAAACTTGGGTTAGTTGACTAGCAACTAATTCCGCCCTTCTTCCAAAACCGAGATTTTACTTGCTTTCCATAAAACATAAAAATACAAAAAGAATCTTCCTTCCACCCTTAGACCTATTAGAGTAGCTTTTCTATCCTAACGAACACTATTCCCTGTGAGAGAACGATCAATCCCCCGTACTTACCACTATCCTATACTACATCGGTCAGGTACACTGCCTGGTGGGGTTGTAAGCCTCTTGAGATCCCTCGAGAGGTAAAACCTGTTGTAAGGTCACAAAACCACGCATCACTGTCACAACTGTAATCCAATATATATTTTCGTATGTTTTCCATTATCCGTATAACCCTTTGGACAGGTGAAACCCTAGATGAATTTGCAGCTTTTGTAAGGCTTTTACAGCCACTTTATCTATGTTCTATTAGAGATAAGTAATTCATTCTTAATCGTTCAATATGTTTACGTGTTGTTTGATTTTATGCTTTTCTTTTCAACACTTTAAAATGCTAGGCTAAATTAATTAGTGTTTGCTTAATTCTAATGAAACCTAGTTGTTGCTTATTGATTATCGTCTTTTGTTTAATTAATTGCCTCGCGTTAGAATAAGAGTACCTGCTTAACTCTTCTATGTACTAGCTTGTCCATCTTATAAAACGCAACCCTATAATGCACTAGTGGGTTTTCTCATTGTATTTATTGCGTGAATTACGGCTTGTAGATCCTAGGAGACTTAATAGACTTTAAGCTTTATTCGGGGAGACTTATACATTCATAGAGTTAGGGCATTCGGCACCTCCCAGCGACCGATAAAAAGGAATACAACGCTTCAATTATAACAAGGACGTGACAATTCGACTAATCAATAAGAGATTACTAGAGAGTAAGGACATCTAAGTAAACACATCTTCCTATAATAAGAGTTACCACTTTTACTTTTCTTGTTATTTAGTTTAATTTTAGTTTATTTAGTTTAAATAATTTTAGTTAATAGTAGCTAAAACACCCACTCTTCAAACCCTGAGGTATTAATTTGCTTTCTAAAAAACACAAAAATAATCATCCATCACCTTTAGACCTATCTCGATATACACTTCGGCTTTCACATACACTATTCCCCTAGAGAACGATCAATCCCCCGTTTCTAGCCTATACTACACTACAACGGTTAGGTACACTGCCTAGGAGGATTATAAAACTTCTTATAGGTTTACAATAACCCACATCACCCAACGAAGAAGCATTTTGATACCGCCATTTACAGAATTCCCAGTGTTAACAACAATGATTCGAAGCTGAAAACACAAATTGAGATACAAGAACAAATATCAACAAATTTCAGAACCATAAATATGATCGAGAAGTCACAGTGAAACACATTAATCGCATAAGATGTTTACACTCACATATTGTCTATTGAAATCGATATCATACATCGACACGACATCCCTACATCACAAAAAGCTACTGTAAACGCATCAGACTCTTAAACAGATAACCGGTTCCCATTTTTATTTAACATCAAAACTTAAACGACAAAAAACATAACTAATAAACATAGCATAAAACTAATATCTAGCCGAATTATAAAACAACTTGAATTTGGGCTCGAATAGCAGATTACGTGAAAACTACAGCTATAGTTTATGCAGGCCTGTTTTTGCAACACCAAACCTACGACTCGTAGAATAACTGAATCATCATACCAAGCAAGTACTATCCAAAATAGATCTACAAAACATACAAAAATCATTGATACCCTGCATCTAGTACTTGCCTCAAACATCAATAAGCAGAAATATACGGTTACATTATATGCCATAGGATTCTTGTAGCACCCAAAGTAAAGTTTGCTTGCATTTTATACCACCCGATTATTGCAAAAACCAAAATAAGAAAGATTTAAAAACAGTGGATAAAAACACAAACTTATTATTAAAAAAAAAAAAAAAAAAAAAAAAAAAAAAAAAAAAAAAAAAAAAAAAAAGTGAATCCAAATCCAGGAAACAACCACATACATGAACCAAATCCTATACCAACACCCAATTTTTAACACAAACAAAAAACTCCATATCCTCAAACATATACATGACCCAAATCCTATACCATACAACGTGCAATTTTTAACACAACCAGAAAAACTCCATATCTTCAATGAGGTTTTTAATTATCCAACATAACATACACTCCACAAAATAGGCCCAAACCAAGAATTGAGTTGTTTCTATGCAAATTCCATGTTTAACCCAAAACAAGCTAAGCATGCATAAAGTAAGAAGACACAATAATGTAAAAACCATCACAAAGTACTCATCTTTAACAAAATCACTATCTTTACACAAAATAAGAAGATTCCACCAAATCAACTGTAGCTGCAAACTGCAATTAAACCCAAATCAGCCAATAAAAATACAAACAATTTATTAAAAAAAATAGAAAGTCATAAGACTTATAAAATCAACACTCACAATCACGGCATATACAAAGCTCCTTCATTCCTTATAACCGCATGTCATAAATTGTTTCTACACTACACGAAAATATGCAAAATTACAACACATCAATCAAACTTTACAATACATTAATCAAATTTTAAACATTANATAAGTTATGCAAAATCAAAACACACTAATCAAATTATAAATTACAATCCTAAACGCGAAATTCAATTAAATTAAACTTAATCAGGTATTCTACTCATTATTCTCACCAAAACCCCTAAAACAATTTCATATTTTTAGCAAAAAAATAAAAATAAATAAAAGGCTCAATTTTTCTTACCTGCACCTATCAATGTGCAATCGTTTGTATAAAAAATCCAAACAAATAAACCACCGACTCCTTATGTAAATGATCTAGAATCAAAAATGAAAACAGTTATAGAATATGCAGCGAAGCTCCAAAATCTGACAACGAAAACCGATGATAGAAAACAGGTGTACAACATGCAGTCAACCCTAAAATTAAGTAGCAACTAAGTGGAGAACCTACTAAGAAACCCACTGGTCCTATTTAATCCCTCTAAGCCGGCAGCTAGGATCGGCTCCACATGTGAACAATGTCGACTCAAGCCACGGCTCCACAGTGCACCCAAGCCGCCTCACTCCCTCAAGCCGACCTCAAATCTCGCGGCTTTGGAATAGTGTCAGCTCCCCAAACCACTTCAATGAATGTTATATAGTATAACACGTGAAATAATATAAATTAACACTTAGCACTTTGCATCATTTGCTTTGAAAAACACAGTTTTTACGGTAAGTTTTATCTAAACATTTTTGAATGTGTATATATCGGTTCTCGAAGCACTCTTATTATTTAATAATATTTTTTGAACATTGTAATTTAGTATATATTTTGAAACTCTATTGTTGGGAATTCTGCTAAGTGAGAATTCTGCTGATGGAACATGCTGATGGAATCTGCTGAAGAGATTGATTCTGCTGAAGAAGTGTTGCTGCTGAAGACTAAGTTTCAGCATATTTGGTTTCTGCGGATATAGTTAAACCGCGTATTTTGTAATATAGTTAGGATATGCATGAGTAATATTAGGAAAAGATAATGCATATTGTTTAGAGTTTATAGAATATACGTTTCTTGTGAAACGGTTTAAGGTTAGGGTTCCTTGTTTATAAAAGGAACACAAGTTTATGTTCTATGTACGAGTTTTAGAAAAACAAGTTTATATTATATAAAAGATCCATAGAGGATCAATCGTTCTTAGTATTATTTGTTCTTGCTTATATTTGTTTTCCGCTTTAAGAATATAAGCTTTGGAGACTTTCTATTAGGGTGTTTGTGTTTACATAAACATTGCTAACGATTCAGAGTGCTAGAAGATCTATCAAGGGTCTTAGTTTCAACAAGTGGTATCAGAGCCTCGGGAGAGTCTCTATGATACTAAGAATATCAACTTTTTACACACTCCTCAACAACACAACCTTACATCATGCCTGGATCTGACACTGAGTCAGATACAACACACAATCAAAACACAGCATCCCTTCATCACCTCACTCTCACTAACAGCAATGCAAAATTCCCCTACCTTAAGAAAGAAGAGTATGAACTCTGGGCGATGCAGATGCAGAACTGGATTACCAACATTGATCACAATATTTGGAAGGTGGTCCTTAAAGGTAACAGCCCAAAGAGGACTGGCACTGACGCAGATGGTAGAATACACTATCTTGATCCTACATCTGCTGAAGAGGTTCTTGCTCTTCAGCGGGAAAATAAAGTGAGAACTATTCTTCTTCAAGCTATACCACCAGATCACTTGGGTGGCTGTCACTTCATGACTGATGCAAAGGATCTCTGGATGGTAATCAAAGCTAGATTTGGTGGGAATGATGAGTCAAGAAGGATGAGGAAGTCGATGCTGAAACAACAGTTTCAAGAGTTTCAGATCACTGAGGAAGAAGGTATCCACAAGGGTTATGACAAATTTCATAAGATTCTGAGCCAATTGAATCAGCTGAAGGCCAGACCAGACAATGAAGACTGCAATGCTAAATTCTTAAGATCCTTGCCTCCATCATGGCTTCAAGTAAGCATTGCACTCAAAGCTAAGGGTGGATTGGACATGATGAGTTTTGATGATTTGTACAACAAGCTCAAAACTCTTGAACCAGATGTCAAAAGTCCTATTCGTTCATCTACTCCCACTTACTCAGCTTTTGTCGGCTCCACCTCCAATAGGGTGCCTCCTAGTTCAAGTCCAATTACATCTGCATTATCCTCATACACCCCAACCAAATCACCTTCTTCTGGTAGTGTGTTNNNNTGCCTCCTAGTTCATGTCCAATTTCATCTGCATCATCTTCATACACCCTAACCAAATTACCTTCTTCTGGTAGTGTGTTGGAAGATGTACTTCACTCTTTTGTTACTGATTGTGAATCTCAGCAGCAACTCTCCTATGAGGACTTTGAACAGGTGGATCCATTGGATATGGAAGAGATGAACTTGAAATGGCAGGTGGCTATGCTCTCATTGAGCATCAAGAGATTTGAGAAAAAGTCTGGGAGGAAGTTTGGTTTCAATGGCAGGGATTCAGCGAGGTTTGACAGAAGGAAGATCAAGTGCTACACTTGTGGTCAAATGGGTCACTTCTCCAGAGAATGCAAGGACAGAAAATCTACTGATGAGGTTAGGTATTCTACCTATCAGCAAAAACAAGGGGAAATTGATACTGCCAAAACTGGATATCCCACAGCCTTGATCACTTTGGATAATCATGTTGACTGGAAGGCTCATGAGAGAAGTGATGGTGATAGTGATCAGAGTGGACTGCTGGCAAGCTGTACTTCAGAGGATTCTCATGATCAATTTGCTCTTATGGGCATTTCTCAGGTACATAACTGTGTGTTTGGTTGTAGTGTAAGATATAATGAACTTAAAGAACAATATGATGAATTGAAACCTAAATATAATGAGTGTTATAAAGACCTTGAGTCATATAAACATGGTCTAAAAATAGTAGAAAAACAAAAGATTTGGTTTCAGAAGAATCAAGTTGCTTATGAGGAGGAAATAAAAGGGTTAAAACAGGAATTAAAATGTGCTCAAGATGAGTTAATCTATACTAAGAAGTTAAAAGCTAATTTAGAATCTGATAAACAAGTTCTTCAAGAGAAGCTAGATACTGAAATAGCTACACATAAGAAGTGGTTAATATCAGGTGATAATTTAGCTAGAAGTTTGTATGGTACTCAAACTGTAAATTCTAGTATAGGATTAGGTTTTAAGAAATATGTAGGATTAGAAGCTAGGGATGACAGTAGAAAAACTACACCAGCAGGATTAGCAAACTATGTTAAAGAAGGCACCTTACATGCTGTCCCTGGTCCCATTAGAGGTGAACATATGCCCATTGACCTATCAATTACAGTTGACTTTGATGGATCACATCATTTATATGGCAAAAAGTCAAGTGACTTATCTGACCCTGTTACTAATAATGCTGACTCTGTCTCTTGCAGTGACAAGTCTTCTGAAAAAGGGTCTACTGCCTATGAAAGCTGTGATTCAAGTGATAAGTCAGACCTTCCCAAGACCTCTTTCAAGCCTTCACCCAAGTCCTCAAACAAGCCTCTAGGAGTTGCTGCTGATGAATCTCATTCAAAGACAGTTTCTACTGAAGACTTGTTATTTAATTCTTTGCAAAACAATAATGTTAATTCTGTCAAAAACAATTCTGTTAATGTTTGTGGTTTGAATGCTTTCAATAGAACTCCTTTGAATGTTAATAAATCTTCTAGAAAGAAGAAATGTTTTGTGTGTGGAAGCAAATCTCATTTAATTAAGGATTGTAAGTTTCATGAGCAAAGAATGGGTGATTGTGCTAAGAAAACTAGACCAATGTGGAAACGTGTTGATGACATACCTGCTTATATTCCACAAGCAACTCAATCTAACAGCAGATACAATACTGCTGATAAATCAGCATCTGCTGATGCATCAGTTTCTGCTGATAGAACTTTTTCATCATATAGGAAAAGACATGTTGCAAGACCATTCCCTAGATCTGTTTCGTCTTATTATCAGAATGGTTATTGGCCTAGTTATTATCAACCTATGTATATGGGTTGGGGGGACCATGGGATACTGCTGTTAAGCCCTCAGCAGGTTGTTCTTGGACTAACTGGGGATCTAATTATCAAAGAAGATCCAAGAACAATGGTGGATCTTATACATCTACATGGCCTACTTCTTATGATCCACAAGGCAGGCTCAAGTCAGTAATGACTTGAGTCTCCAAAGTGTACTTATATTTTGTATATTTTTTTGTTGTTATTGTAGGATCATCCATTACTAAGTAAAGAAGTTGGCATAGTAGATAGTGGTTGTTCAAGGAGCATGTCAGGAAACAGAGAAAAGATGATTAACTTTATACCCATTGCAAGTGGAGGAAATGTGACCTTTGGTGGAGGAAATGGTAGAATCACAGGAAAAGGAACTATCAGAACACCCATGCTGGATTTTGAAAATGTACTTTATGTGAAGGAACTGCAGCACTTCAATTTGTTCTCAGTGTCACAAATTTGTGATAAAAAGAACAAAGTTTTCTTCTCAGAAGATGAATGTCTGGTACTCAACAAAGACTTCCAACTTCCAGCAGATACACCAATTCTGCTGAGGGTTCCAAGAAGCAATAATTTGTACACATTCAACTTAAATGAGGTACAACCTGACAGTGATCTAACATGTTTGGTGGCTAAAGCTTCCTTGGATGAATCTACCAAATGGCATAGAAGGATGGCTCATGTGAATTTCAAGACCATCAACAAGCTGTCTAAACTTGGTCTTGTTCAAGGGCTTCCTTCCAAGGTCTTCACCAATGAACACAATTGTGTTGCCTGCAACAAAGGAAAACAACACAGAGCCTCTTACAAAGCCATTACAGCAGTGAGCAATATCACAGAACCACTTCAGTTGCTGCATATGGACCTCTTTGGTCCAACTCAAGTAAGAAGTATTGATCATAAGTACTTCTGTTTGGTGATCACTGATGATTATAGCAGGTTTTGCTGGGTATTCTTTTTGAAAACTAAAGATGAAACATCTCCAATTTTAAAAGATTTTATTACCCTAGTTGAAAACCAGCTAAATAAAAAGGTTAAAGGTATAAGGTGTGATAATGGAACAGAGTTCAAAAATGTGGTTTTAATAGACCTTTGTAACTCTAAAGGGATAAAAAGGGACTATAGCAATCCCAGGACCCCACAACAAAATGGGGTTGCTGAGAGGAAGAATAGAACCTTAATAGAGGCAGCAAGATCCATGCTTGCAGACTCTAAGCTACCCACAATGTTCTGGACTGAAGCAGTAAGCACTGCTTGTTATGTTCTGAACAGGGTCTCTATCACAAGACCTCATTCAAAGACACCTTATGAACTTCTCACAGGGAAAGTTCCTTCTGTTCATTACCTAAGACCTTTTGGCTGTCATGTGACCATTTTGAACACCAGTGACCCACTTGGGAAATTTGATGGCAAGGCTGATGAGGGATACATTGTGGGATATTCAGCTCATAGTAAGGCTTATAGGGTATATAACCTGAATGCTAAAAGGATAGAGGAGACTCTTAATCTAAGATACCTAGAAGACAAACCTAATGTACAAGGTCATGGTCATGCTTGGTATTTTGACCTGGATTACTTAACTGATTCTTTGGGGTATACTAGATTTGTTGCTAACCAATCTGCAGGTACAAAAGATTCTCCTTCTAACAATGCAGGTGTACTGGATGATGACTCAGAGGATGAGTCTGAGTTTGATGAGCTAACTATTGTTGTACCTTCCATTCCTCCTAACCATTTTGCAGGAAACAGTGCAAAAGATACTTCTGAGAAGGATGAAGATGAGTCACACTATGCAGAGGATCTTGCTAAGCTCATGACACAAGAACATGCTGCTACTAAAGAAGCTGAGAAACTTGGTGCACAGATTACTAAAGATGCTGAAGCACTTCTGAGACAGTCAGCACAAGCCATCAGTGGAAATCAGGATTCTACTGACAGTTCTCCTGTTTCTTCTGATAACATCATTCCTGCTGATGCTCAACCTGTTTCTACTCCTATTTCTGCTCGTGTGTCAACAGACTTTGGTGAACCATATACACGATTTCCAAGTCCTACAGATCTTGGTAATCACCAACCCAAAGCTGGCATCTTCACTTCCTCTTCCTATGATAGTGATTTTGAACCAAATGTGACCAATCTTGACAAAACCATTGCTGTCAACCCCAATGCTACAAAAAGGATTCACACTAATCATCCAATGGAGAATATCCTAGGTGATCCTAAAGATCCTGTTCGAACTAGAAGCACAGTGAAAAAGACAAAGTATGGAGAAGTTGCTTTTATGTCTTATGTTTCCCAGCAGCAGAGAGACAATCATACAGACTTTTAACATTGTCTGATTGCTTGTTTTCTCTCCGAAATGGAACCAACCAGTGTTCCACAAGCTCTTGCAGATCCTAGTTGGCTTGAGGCAATGCAAGAGGAAATGCAACAATTCAAGAATCAGCAGGTTTGGATATTGGTTCCTTTACCAGATGGGAAGTATGCAACTGGGACAAAATGGATTTTGAAGAATAAAAGAGATGCAAGGGGTATAGTAGTCAAAAACAAGGCAAGATTGGTGGCTCAGGGGTTCAGGCAAGAAGAGGGAATAGATTATGATGAAGTTTTTGCACCTGTTGCTAGAGTTGAGGCCATTAGGATTTTCTTGGCCTATGCATCTTACAAAGGCTTTACTGTGTATCAGATGGATGTCAAAGGTGCATTCTTGTATGGTGAGATTGAAGAAGAAGTATATGTCACTCAACCCAAAGGTTTTGAAGATCCAGATCACCCTGACTATGTTTATAAGGTGGTCAAAGCTCTTTATGGCTTACATCAGGCACCAAGGGCATGGTATGCTAGGCTCTCAAAGTTTCTGCTGGAGCATGGATTCAGGAGAGGTGCCATTGACAAAACACTCTTCCTAAAGAAGGATTCAAGGGATATTATACTTGTGCAAGTTTATGTGGATGAAATTATCTTTGGATCCACCAAAGAAGCTTGGTGCAGGGAATTTGAAGACTTAATGAAGGGTGAATTTCAGATGAGTGCCATGGGGGAGCTTACTTTCTTTTTGGGTCTACAGGTTCAGCAGAAACCAGATGGCATATTTATCAGTCAAGATAAATATGTGAGAGACATTTTGAAAAAGTTTGGTATGGAAAGTGTCAGAACTACCACTACACCTTATGAAGCTCCTAAACCAAAGAACAACATTGAACCAGATCCAGTTGTGAATGTTCACCTATACAGATCTATGATTGGTTCATTGATGTACTTGACAGCTTCTAGGCCTGACATTACATTTGCTGTGAGTGCTTGTTCAAGGCATCAAGTTACTCCACTTACTTCTCACTTGAATGCAGTCAAAAAGATCTTCAAGTACCTTAAAGGCCAGCCTCATCTAGGTCTTTGGTACCCAAAAGAGTCCCCTTTCAAGTTGGAAGCTTATAGTGATAGTGACTATGCTGGTGCAAATCTGGATAGAAGGTCCACAACTGGAGGTTGCCAATTTCTTGGGAGAAGATTGATTTCTTGGCAATGCAAGAAACAAACTATTGTTGCTACCTCATCTATTGAAGCAGAGTATGTTGCTGCTGCCAATTGTTGTGGGCAGGTACTTTGGATACAAAATCAGTTGCTGGATTATGGGTTCAATTTCATGAACACTACCATCTTTATTGATAATCAAAGTACCATATGCATTGTTAAAAATCCAGTTTTTCACAATAGAACAAAGCATATTGAGATAAGACACCACTTTATAAGAGATGCATATGAAAAACATTTGATAAAAGTGGTTAAAAGTCACACAGATGATAATGTGGCAGATTTATTGACTAAAGCTTTTGATGGACCTAGGTTTCAACACTTAGTTGTCCACATTGGGATGGTTAACCCTTAAATGCACTATTTGAGGGGAGGCATAAGCCTCAGGGGAGGATTGAATGTTGTTGTAAATCTTGTATAATTTTAGATTTCTAACACTAACCATCTAATGTGTTTATAAGCATAATAGTTTGTGTGTTTTGCTACTATGTGTCTGTTTTGCAGAATGCAGGTGTGTGTAGTTGAAGAAGTTCATCATGTTTGAAATGTTTTGGAAAAGGTCATGTAAGCCAAAGTTTGTTTCTCCTGATGAAGTCATTGTTTCTACTGACGAATGATCAAAGTCATTTTCATTGTTCCTGCTGAAGTAATTACAACTGCTTCTCATTGTTTCTACTGAAGAAGGATCAAAGCTATTTTCAATGTTCCTGCTGTAGAAATAACAATTGCTACTAATTGTTTCTACTGAAGTGGAATATATGAATTATACATTAATTCTATTGAAGGGAAATACAAGAAGAGCAAATAACGATTAAAACAAGTTGTTCATTCATTCAAGAAACAAGTTACAGCTTACAAACAACTTCAAAAGTAAATAAGACCATTCCTATACATATTCAACTACACGAATTCTAACTAGTCTATCATCAAAAGTGGTAGACATGCATGTCCAGTACGATGAAGAAGCTGAAGATGAACATGGAAAGATGGATTGATGAAAACGATGATGAAGATGCTCAAGAACCTATGAGTCTGGTCCCTGGCATCATCACATTTACAACTACTCCACCTTTCCCTTCCCTTTGCCTTCTCCTTTGCCTTCTTGAGCAGGAAGACCAAGAACCACCTCTCTTGATTTTGGAAGTGGAGGGTTAGTCTTCCTAGATCTTCCTTGTGGTCTTTCAGGTGTGGAAGGAGGAAGAAAGGAGGGATCTTCATATTCATCCTCGGAAGATTCCTCATCCGAGGTAAAGAGAAAAGGAGAGACTAGGTCTCTATCTGAAGCAGGATAAGGTACCCAAGGGTTTGGATCGTCAGAAGAATCAGAGCCAGCAGGAATGGGGGCTTGACTTGGTTCCCCCATCTCATGCTTTCTTTTGCTTCCTTGGTTTGTGGTTACTGGATGTGTACTGGGTCGTTTAATGGGTGGAAAATAAGTATTCCAACCATCGCTAGATGATGATGATGATGAGGAAGAGGTTAGATCGATGATCTCAGGTTTGGATGACATGGTTTTGGATACAATTGAGGGAGAATTGAGAAACTAGGGTTTGATCTTTATTTGGGAATAAGTGATTGATAAGAATTGTGATTTGGGTGGATTTTATAAGCAGAGTCAACGTAATGGGGTAATTAATGCTTAACGGATGGCACAGTGAAACGTTTGATATTTACTGAAGATATTTTACCAACCGTTTCTGCTGATTGACTCTAATAATCAGCAGATTGACCATGGATTCTGCTGAAGGGTTAAATTTAAAGTTTGAAATTTAATTTACACGTCAGAATCGGTCAAAGATTTGTTACGATTCTTTTGACCATAACCGTGTAACTTCTATTTATACCCTAATTCTCGTATCTTCGCCCAAATTAACTGATTCCCTCTCAAACAAATTTAAACCCAGTATCTTTCAATCAATTCAGAACAAATTCTCAAAACCTCTTCAATGGCGACTCTACAATTCAAGAAGGATCATAACAAAGTTGCATTTCTGGGAAAGTATAAGGGATATGAGGAATATGATCCTATGGTTGAATTTTTGAAGCGTTCCAAGATTCACTTTGCTTTGACACATTCTCCGAATGTGATATATGAATCTTTGGTGAGACAATTTTGGGCATCTGCAAAGAAAAGGTCTGACACAGAGATAGTAGCAACGATAGATGGAGCAGAGTATGTGGTGACCGAATCTTTGATTAGGACACAACTGCAGTTGGATGATGAAGATGGTGTCTTTCATTCCAACACTGAAGTTATTCTTGCGGGGTTAAGAGCTGCTGGCTACCAAAGCAATGCAACAGACACGTGGTACAAGAATCAATTCTGTCGAGTGTGGAAGTTCTTGGTGCACACACTCCTTCAGTGTATCAGCAACAAAGTAGGAGGATGGGATCAGTTCTCTACCCAATTGGGTTGTGGTATTGTTTGTCTTTCTAAGGGGTTAACTTATAATTTTTCTAAGTTTATTTTTGAAAAGATGCTTGAAAATATTCAAAGAAAAACATATAAGTTTTTAATGTACCCTAGATTTTTACAAATAATTTTAGGAATAACAACCCAAGACAAAACATTTTGTCCCATAGGAGCCCTCACTAAGAAAATATTTGCTTCTATGAAAACAAACAGTACAGGAGCATGTCATCCTCTTTTACCAGCCATGTTGCCACAAGGCAATAATGATGCTGGTGAGGGTATTGCTACTGAGACTCCACCCTCTCCACATCCTGCTGATGATGGTATTCCATTATCTGCTGGTGTTGCAGCTGATGGTAATCCATCAGTTGCCACTGATGAGGGTCCTTCTAATACTGCTGAAGTAACAAATGTTACTTCTGACCAGCCACCACCATCTACATCACCCAGACCACCAACACCACCTATCTCTATTGCTCCTGATGAGCCTTTTCTTGAGGTTGAGGAGACTCTACAGTCTCTTGGTACGCAAGTCCCTTTACCTCAGGAACCAGAGAATTCTATACTGTCCACACCAAGTCCTGAAAGGAATATTTTTGATGAAAGCTTTCCTACTTTGAGCCCATTTCTCCTGAAAGGCCCAATGATGCTCCCAATACCACTGAGCAATCTGCTGGTGGAGCTGAGGACCCTGTTACTCTCACAGCTGTCTTTGAAATGCTTAACAGGAATAATAAGGAGGTTGCTGAGACGAGAAAGGAGCTTAATGATACTAAATCTTCTCTTGGTGCTGAAATTGAAGATTTGAAAGCAAAGGTTCAGGGGTTGGAAGCACAGCTTGGACAGAAAAGAAAGAGAAAATTTGTGGTTGCTTCTGATGAAGAACAAGAGGAGTCACAAGTAGATCCTCTTGATGTATTAGCTGATGTGGCTCAACAAGCTGCTGCTTCTTCATCTCCTAAAGCTATTCCACAAAAGGAGACAATTCAGTTCAGCAGAAAAAGGAGGAGACAATATTTGGCTCAAGTATCTGCTGAGTCTTCTAAAGTTGTAGATGATCAAGTTCCTGCTGATGCAGATATGGTGCATGTTACTGTTGATCAAGCACAAGCTCAATCGTTTGCTACACCTTCAGCAGAACCCTCAGTAGTATTTGTTGCTGGGCAAACTTTTGAGCTGGAATCTGAAACTGCTGGTGCTTCTACTAAGGTTGAAGATTCTACTTCACAAGTTTCTTCTGATGCACCTGCTGCTGCACCTTATGTGGATTTGTCTCATGATGAGGAGCCATCTACTATTGCTCCTGATGTGCATGTTTCTGCTAAAGGCAAGGAAGTTCTTGTTGAAGAAGAACTTGATCCAGAGTCTATGTCTGCTAAGGAAAGGTCTGAGCAGATAAGAATGCTTAAAGAGTATGAAGATCAGATGAAGAGCAAAGCACTACAAGAAAAGCTTACAGCTCAGTTTACTTCAAATCTGCCTCCTGCAAGACAAAGAGAATTGGATGCATAATCCATTCATTTTACTGATGAGCAGTGGGATACATACACTATGCAAGCTGCATCAAATCCTACTCTTGCTCAGAGTATACTGGGAGCTAATTTTGATAGGGACAATTTTGCTGCTCAAATGATTGCACTTGGAGATCAGAAGAAGAAGGATGCAGCTGACAAGAGAAAAGCTATTGCAATTCAGAAGGCTAAGGCTAAAAGAGATAAACCACCTACTGAAGCAGAGAGGAGAACTTACATGAGGAATGTGGTGTACAACCAAAGTGTTGCTCTATACACTTCTGGTTTGAAAAAGAAGCAAGTCTGGAATCTGCCTGACTCTGAGTTGCTGAGGCTATATAATGCTATCATGAAGCTAATTACTCCAGTCTCTCAAATTAAAAGGGTAGCTAGTGCTTTGGATGCTCCTGATGCCAAGAGATCCAAGACAGCTGAGAATGTGGATTTAACTGCTGATGTAAATCCATATTCTGTGAAAATCCTAAGAATTGACTAGCCCATAAGTATATGGCTTGTGGTAAAGGCATTGGAAATCCATATTGGTTTTCAATTCACCAAGGATGTTTCCTTTAAGAATTGGCTAGTCCTGAGCAAACGGCTACAGGTAAAGACAACTCAAATCCGTTTATAGTTGATGATTTACTCAAAATCATATGGTTATCAGTGTACCATGGTTTTCGAACTAAGACATTTGGCTACTCCAGTAGTGATGGCTATTGGTAAAGAGACATCAAATCCATTATTTTCAATGATTCACCTCTCACAGGAGTTCACACACCTGGATGTGATGAGAATAGTATGAAACTTATTTGTTTTGATGTATCTACTGTCATATGTTGCTGCAAAGATCTGGTGTTTCAAGCTTATTCATCATAGAGATGTGAAGTTTTTGGTTCTTTGCTGCTGATGTTCGACGAAAATCCTCTTTACATTGGTGTGTTTACTGATCTATCAAGGAATCTTGAACTTAACCATGTCAAATTCAAGATTAGGGGAGGATTGTTGGGAATTCTGCTAAGTGAGAATTCTGCTGATGGAACATGCTGATGGAATCTGCTGAAGAGATAGATTCTGCTGAAGAAGTGTTGTTGCTGAAGACTAAGTTTCAGCATATTTTGTTTCTGCGGATATAGTTAAACCACGTATTTTGTAATATAGTTAGGATATGCATGAGTAATATTAGGAAAAGATAATGCATATTGTTTAGATTAGGAAAAGATAATGCATATTGTTTAGAGTTTATAGAATATACGTTTCTTGTGAAACGGTTTAAGGTTAGGGTTCCTTGTTTATAAAAGGAACACAAGTTTATGTTCTATGTACGAGTTTTAGAAAAACAAGTTTATATTATATAAAAGATCCATAGAGGATCAATCGTTCTTAGTATTCTTTGTTCTTGCTTATATTTGTTTTCCGCTTTAAGAATATAAGCTTTGGAGACTTTCTATTAGGGTGTTTGTGTTTACATAAACATTGCTAACGATTCAGAGTGCTAGAAGATCTATCAATGGTCTTAGATTCAACATCTATTGATTTAAATATCTTTACATTGAAAATGAAAGTACATTTTGTGTTATATCGGTTTGTATAATAAGGTTAATAACCTATATTTTTCATTTAGAAGGTGTTTTAGTAATGTAATTAATTGAATATTAACTGTCAATTTCTTAAATTTGTCATAATAAGTAAATATATTATCTCAATATTTTAAGACTTACACTTTACAAACGTCTCAAATGCTTTATATTATAATATAGATTACCACATTAATGACACCACCCTATTTTGTTCCTCTCCGTTATCTATACTACATATAAAGAGTCTATGGTCAAATCTATACTACATATAAAGAGTGTATGGTCAAGTGGAATTGTTGAATTGTTGAATGTTGAAACTTATTCAAAGGTTAGAGAAATGTATAGTGTAATTAATACTCTTATTAAAACACCCGATTATTAAAAATACCATAAAATTTTCACAAATATACAATTTAACAAGCTAACACATAATGCAGAGTATAAAATAATTAAACACACAAATTAATGTTATTTTAAAAACACCCTAAAATGAAAAGTACATGTCATTATACACATTATACAAATTAATGAAACACACAAAGTTTCATACAAGCTAACAAGTTGATGGTACATATAGTTTTGAAAACCGGACCGGACCAACAGGTTTAACCGGGAACCGGTGTCGCCACCGGTTCGGCTAACCAATAAAAGCCATCTGAAAAAGAACCAGAGAAGACCCATTGAAACTGATACAAACGGGTAAATCAGGCCTCATCGGGATCGATTTCTCCGGTTAATCGTCACAGGGTACCCACATATACAATATATAAAGGAAAAAACAAAAAGTGAAAAGTAAAAATGTTGATGCAAATAATGTCTAAAAACGTTGTTCTCATCTTTTGATATCTCTATGTTTTGATGATAACAAAATGTGAAAACATCTTACGTCAAAATTAACGTACACAAGTTTTTAGTCAACATATCCGACTTCTACGTTAATCGCTCTAAGTATGAACAAACAAATTTACAACTTGACAAATGATCAAAGAAGTGAATTTGTGTTTGGAACTTCACATTTTTAGTTTGACACAACTTTCTTTCAAAAATACATCTTATTTTTTTAATTATAAAGAAATGTTTTAATTTAGGAAATTCATTTCAAAATCCCCAACGGCTAGTTTTTCACCCAAACCGGTTCCAAACTCCCCCAAATAAAATTTCACCACTAAAGACAAAAAGTGGAGCATTTTTGTCTGGCACGATACCACTAAATTTAGTGGTACCGTGTGACAATTAGTGGTGCCGTCCTTTTATAACGGCCAAATTTTCAGATTCTATAAATACCACTTCATTTCTCAGATTTTGTCCATCCTTTCACACACTTAATTTTCTGTAATCATATCCTCAATTATCTAAACTCTCCTTTGATCATTAGTTAGTTTTCTTTTGTTTAAGAGTGATTCTTTCATCCAACCAAGAATCATCTACATACCTCTACTAGTCAAGAGAAGAACATAAAGTATCAAGAAGATACAAGGTGTTGGTGTCATAGAGTAGTGCACTTGCATTACTAGTTGTCTACTTGATTGTATCTTGACATACATTAAGTGTTTTAGTGTTTCTTAGTTGTTGTGTTGATCATTGTGATCTTGTTGAGATCTTGAGGATCTCTTGTGTGTTGAGTGATTTAGTGTTGATCAAGTGGATCAAGAGTAGATTGTGAGGATTGTGTGGATCTTGTAAAGATCGTGTAGATTGTGTGAGGATCACGTGGATTTAGTGTAAAGTGTGAGGATCGTGTGGATCTAGTATAGAGTGTGAGGATCGTGTAGATCTCGAGTGAAGTAAGGATCAAGTGGATCGTGGTAGATTGGTACTAGCTAAGATTAGTACTCGACATCTAGCTTAGTGTCGGAAAATAACGTAAGCGACGTTGTACGGTTTTCTCCGCCTGAAGGGAGTCTTGTTGATATAGTGCTATAACTCTCGAGTGTGGTACTCGGGGAGTGGAGTAGGGCGAAGAAGAGCTTCGTGACCGAACCACTATAAATCTCGTTGTCTTGGTTTGATATTTCCATCTCTTCTCTTTACTTATTTATTACATATTAGTGTTAGTATTGTGTTGTGTTCATATTGGTGTTGCTTGATTTAACTTATAATTGAATCCAAGTTTTTCAAAGAGAAATTTTTATAACTAATCAAAATGAGTCGGTAAACTATTCAACCCCCCTTCTAGTTTCCCACAATTGGTATCAGAGCTAGGTTAGGCAAGATTTTAAAGTAAACTGTACTTCAAAACTTGAATCGATCAATGGATTTCGACAAATATCAAGAAGGGCAATCTATGCAAAGACCACCACTTTTCGAAACCGATTGTTTTATTTATTGGAAAACAAGATTCGAAACGTATGTGAATTCAAAAGACATTGATCTTTGGCATGTTATTACCGATAGTGACTTTAAACCTATTGAAAAAGATCCTATAACCAAAAAGGATAAAACTATTCCTTATGATCAACAAAGTAATGAACTCAAAAGAAAATTAGCCAAAAAAATGAGGCTAAAATGGTAATTTATAATGCTTTGCCAAAAAAGGAGTTTGAAATGATTTTTATGTGCAACACGGCAAAAGAAATTTGGAAAACTTTATTGGTCACCCATCAATGTAATAATCAAGTCAAAGAGAAGAAGATTGATCTTCTTGTTCAACAATATGAACAATTTTCCATTCCGGAAGATGAAACCATAGATAGTGCTTTTGCTAGATTTAATACTATTATTACTAGTCTTAAAGCTCTTGATGAAGGTTACTCTAGCAAGAACTATGTTAGGAAGTTTCTTAGGGCTCTACATCCAAAATGGAGAGCAAAGGTCACCGCTATTGAAGAATCAAAGAACTTGGAGACATTATCACTTGATGAACTTATAGGAAACTTGAAAGTTCATGAAATGATAATCAAGAATGATTCCGATATTGTAAAAGGCAAAAGTGAGAAAGTTAGGTCACTAGCATTAAAAGTTAAGAAAGAAACTAGTGATGAGGAAAGCTCATGTCTCAATAGTGAAAATGAAGAGTATGCATTAGCCGTTAGAAACTTTAAGAAGTTCCTTAGAAGAAGAGGTAGATCAACTAGACAATATCGTGACGAAAGGAAGTCACTCTCTAAGAATCAAGATGATAAAAAAGGAAAGGGCGATAGGAAATGTTTTAGATGTGGAGATCCCAATCACCTTGTTGACATAAATAATGCGTAAAAACGTTATTTATATTTTTCGATATCTCTACGTTTTGATGATCACAAAATGGAAAATCATTAAACGTAAGATTACTACGTAAACAAGTATTAAGCTAGTTTATATCATTATATCCAACTTAATCACTCAAGGTATGAATAAACAAGTGCTTAATACATCTCATGATCAAAGGGGTATTTAATTAATTAATACAAAGTTTATTTAATATTATATGTTTTTGAAAAACAATTTTGGTAATAAAGAAAAATGTTTTAATCATACTAAATATATGAATTCAAATTTTTAACCAAAATCAGTTAAGTTTTTCACCAAATAAATTTTCTCCACAAAAGACAAAGATTCTGGCCGTTACAGTTGGCCGGCCCCCTTAATTATAAGGGGCGGCCCCCTTAATTTTAAGGGGGCCGGCCATGAATTAAGGGGACCGGCACGCTCCCTGTGTCAGATTTTGTCAGAATTTTTCCCCTATAAATACCACCTTAAATCTGGTATTTTTCCTCACCTTTTGCACGAAAATTTCAGATCTCAAATCTCTCTAAACATCTTCCAAAACCCTTTGATCATTAGATTACTAATCCTTGTTTCAAGTGATTCAATCCCTCCACATCCATCCTCATTCAAAGTGCAAAAGAAGAATACTCCTTCAACAAACAAAGCTCAAGAAGTATTGTAGTGTAGTTGTGTATATTGTGTACATTATTTGTATAGTTGTGTTGTGCTTGTAATAAGTAGTGTAGAGAGAAGTAGAAGTTGTGTAGGGAGAAGAAGAAGTAGTGTAGTGGTGTGAAGTTGTGACGAAGTCGTGGTGTGCTCAAGTTGTGAAGAAGTTGTGTTGTGTTGTGAGATTGGTTCTAGCTAGAATTAGAACCCGACATCTAGCTTTGTGTCGTTAAGCCGGTGTAAGCGAAAGTTGTGTAAGGTTTCTCCGCCACAAGGGAGTTTGTTGACATAGTGAAGAAAACTCTCGAGTAGGTGACTCGGGGAGTGGAGTAGGAACAAGGAAGGTGTCCTTGTAGCCGAACCACTATAAATCCTTGTGTTGTGGTTTGATCTTTCTAACTCTTCTCATTCATTACTTATTTACTTATACTATAGTAGCTTAGTTAGTTAGTAATATATATTTGTTCATATAGTGCAAGTCTTGAATTCACATAAACTAGAATCGAAGTTTTTAAAACAAACTTGTTTTCATAAATTTTAAAACGGACGTAAAACTATTCAACCCCCCCTTCTAGTTTTCCACAATTGGTATCAAGAGCCACGTCAAACAAGATTTTTAAAATATATTGTATTTTAAAACTTGAATCGATCTATGGAATCGGAAAAATATTTAGAAGGGCAATCTATGCAAAGACCACCACTATTTGAAAGTGATGGATTTTTATATTGGAAAAATCGATTCGAAACTTATGTGAAATCAAAGGATCTAGATCTTTGGCATGTTATTACTAATGGTGATTTTCTTCCTTTACAATATAATTCGGAAACTAAAAAGGATGAACTTGTTTCTTATGAAAAACAAAGCGATGATTTGAAAAAGAAACTTTCTAAAAATAATGAGGCTAAAATGGTTATTTATAATGCGTTACCACGCAAAGAATATGAAAGAATTTTTATGTGTAATACCGCAAAAGAAATTTGGAATTCTTTATTAATCACTCACCAAGGTAATAGTCAAGTCAAAGATAACAAAATAGATCTTCTTGTACAACAATATGAACAATTCACGATTCCGGAAGAGGAATCGATAGATAATGCTTTTGCTAGATTTAACACAATCATCACAAGTTTAAAAGCACTTGATGAGAATTTTTCTAGCAAGAATTTTGTAAGGAAATTTCTTAGGGCTCTCCATCCGAAGTGGCGCGCTAAGGTGACGGCTATTGAAGAATCGAAGAATCTATCAACTCTACCACTTGACGAGCTAATTGGAAACTTGAAAGTGCATGAAGTGATAATAAAGAAAGATTCCGAAATGGTTAAAGGAAAAAGAGAGCAAAGCAAGTCAATTGCATTGAAAGCTAAGAAGGACTCAAGTGATGAAGAATACTCGACATCCGAAAGTGATGATGAAGAATACGCTATGGCCGTTAGAGACTTCAAGAAATTCTTCAAAAGACGAGGAAGACACGTTAGACAACCATTTGAAGAAAGAAAAGCATCGCATAGAATCAAGGACGACAAGAATGGGAAAAGCGAAAGGAAGTGCTTCAAATGTGGAGATCCAAACCATCTCATTGGCGAATGTCCAAAATTATCAAGAAGTCAAAATTATAAAGCGTTCATAGGAGGAGCATGGAGCGATAGTGAGAACGATGAGAAAGAGACAACAAGAGAAGAGAAGTGTCTCATGGCTAAGGCATCCGATGAGGTAAGTTCCGAAACCGAGTACTATAGTGATGATAACTTATCCTTAGACGAAAAAGACTTAGATAGCGAATATAGGATATTATGCAAAGTAGGACAAAAAGTAATGGTTAAAAACAAACTACTAAAACAAACTAATAACCAACTAAAAGATGAAATAATTGAGTTAAAAGCTAAACTAAATAATCTAGAAAAAGGCAAAGAAAATTTAAGTGATTGTAAAAATTGTCTAGTTATTGAAGAGGAAAATAAACAACTCAAGGAAGAAGTAAATAAACTAGAGAAATTTGAAAATAGTAGTAAATCACTTAAAAAGTTAATTAGTATTCAAAGATCATCAAGAGATAAAACCAGCTTAGGATATGATACAAATGAAGCTTCAACTAGCAAAACAAAAAGTGTAAAATTTAAAAGTGAAACTAATGAATCTAAACCATTAGAATCAAAACCAAAATACATTATAATCCCCTACATTTATCAAGGGCTAAAAAGCCCAACCAATGTGGCACCCCTTCTTGGATCTGTTCTGGGTGGCCCAAGTGATAAATCTGCCCCGACCCGTCCCTATTGATTATCACTCACATGCACAACGTTTTTTTTAGATCCGCCTGGATCTTTTGCCGGTGCAAAGTCCGGCGTCTCTTCCGTGCTTTACCGATCCGAACTGAACGGGTTTTTTTAGCTACAGCTGTTTGTGAGGGTGAGCACAGTGAAATGTACAGTGGATACATTTTTTAATCAATTTGTGGTCATGGGAGGGCCATTTGTTCCAATGCACAGTAAGTCTCCACTTCTTAGCCACAAAATCAGTTTTTGTTAGGTAAATAAATAATAGTGTGTTGTGGTAGTTAGATCAGTTTAGATCGATTGTTGGTGACGGAAAAAATAAAAAGAAAATTGCCGGGTAAAGATTTGCAAGGTTTCCTTATTATTGTTCTTTTTTTGATTGTTGTTTATCTCCTTTAATGTCCTCTTTATTGCTTAGGGTTAGATCTTTTTTGAAAATGGGGTGTCATTGAATGAGCCGTAGTTATGTGTTTAATACTTTGTGGTTTAGGGTTTGCCTCATTAAATGGTTTTGGTGTCTTAGGTTTTTCCTTCTGCTGTGCTTAAATGTTATGCTCATTAAATGAGCTGTTCTAATTAAATGATGATTTTTTTTTTCATCCTTTGTTGCTGTTGCTGTTTCTTTGTTATGTTTTGTTGCCTTGGCTAAATGATGACCAATTTTTTTTTGTTTCTTTGATCCTTTGTTAGTGTTTCTTTGTTGTGTTTTGTTACTAACTGTTTTCGTGTTTGTGTTGCCTTAATTTGCTCTCTTATGTTTTGCTCAAATAACATTTCATCATACTTTTTTTTCCTCCGCAATAACTTTTTTTAAAAATGGCCATAGCTCTTTTTTTTTACCGGTTTTGCTTTTGTTTGACGTTCTGCGGGTTGTTGTTTGGCACCATGAAAGAAAACCACCTGTATTTGCCTAAAAATGTTACCACTTCTCCAACTCTAAAGTTGCCGGAAAATAATGATGCAATTATGCATCAATCCCTTAATTCTGAACTGGATGATATAATGGGTGTTGAGGGCCAAAATCCGAGTATCACAAAACGTGAGATGGACTTTTATTATGCTAGCCGCGGTGGAGTTGTGTCTCCACCGCCTTTAGATTTTTTTAGCCCCAGGCGGCGAAGGCCAGCCAGGTCAGTTGTTTCCTTGCCCGAGCATTCTTTGCAGGCAGGTCAGTTTCTGCTGATTCTTCTGTCACCAAACTTGGTTCTCTGTGTTGCTCGCTGAAAATATGCTAACTTATGCTCATTTCTGTTGTGCATAGATTTGGCTGCGAATGATGCGCAATCTTCCAGTGGGTCGATGCTTTTTGATACAGGTGAGAACATGCCGTTTGTGTCCTGTGGAAATACTTTTTCTCTGCAAATGTGCCTGTGCATTTATGCCTAAGAATTTGTGGTGCTCTTTCCTTTGTAGGCCCGTTGTCTGTTGGTCATGCGACTGAGATTGGTTCTCTTCCTGCTATGTGTCATGGAGCAGTGTCTGAAAAGAGAAAAAGATGCCCTTATGAAATGTTATTGGATCAGCAAAAGGTAACAACCTCACCTGATGGTGCTCACATCGCTGCTCAACCATCAGATTCCCGTGCAGGTTTGCATTTGTGGTTTTCCTTCTTTTTTGTATAGTGCCAGATGTTTATGTGAGATTTTTCCTTTATTCGAATTTGCTGTTCGCCATGATATTGCAGCTCTGGTGGAGCCTCCAAAAAAAAACAGCGTCAGCAACCTTTGAGAAGCAATGATGCATGTCGTTCATTCGCCGTTACTCAGCCATTGGTTGCTGATGCATGCTTTGTTACTCAAGCGCCAGCTTCTAGCGCTGCTGAAAGTAAGCCTTTTTGGTTTTACTTTTATCGTCAGTTCTTTCTTAGTGGCCTACTGTTTTTATGTTCTTCTTTTGCCTGATATGGCTGCAGGTGTGGTGGAACCTCTGAGGAGAGGCAACCGCAGGAAGGCCTGTTCTATGCCTGGCGTTGCTGATCAAGTTTGTTGTTGGTTCCTTTTCTGTTATGATGTATTTGTTGGTGATAAAATGTCACCTGTTTTGCCAATCTCATTCGACTTATCTTATTATAGATGTAGTGCATCCTCAGAAAAGAAGTAGGTGTCTATCTGAAGCACTTGCACAAACTACTGGCAACAACGGTCAAACATCAATTTCTTGCACCCCTCTTACAATGGCCAATCCTCATGACAGTCAAAGTAGCCATCTTTATTTGAGATTTTTTATTCTCATATTTTTTATTATAGTGTTTATGTAATCATTCTATTTTTTTAACCTGACTGTATTGTATGTGTAGGCCAGGGTGAGACAACAAACACTGTCGAGCATCATGCCTCTGTGCGTCCGCCTCATCATCATTTGCATACCATCATCAACAACTCACCTTCTCATCCACTTGAAAGTGAGTACTTATGTTTGGTCTTCTTTTTGGATTTGTTTTTCACACAAATAAACTTTTGGTATGGGCTTATGTGACACCTATTTATCTGTCCGCGTAGATGCATCACCACCGTATCTGGACATTGCTGAGCCATCGACTTCTTGCATGCCTGCTGGGATGGCCAATCTTCATGCCAATCTGAGTACTTATCTTTCTTTCACTTTTTACTTGCATTGTTTCCTTTTCGGCACCTATGCGGTTTTACGTCTCTTTTTTTTCTCCTTTTTTATTTTAGTGATCATGTTGCAGGTGTGCCACAGTCTCAGAAAAGAAATGCTCGCCCACGCTGAACAACTACACGCCGGCCTAATCAGCGGTTGCAAAGCATAGCTGAAGGGTCAGCTTCTAATGCACGTGACAGTGAGTCCTTATGTTCAGTCTTCTTTTTGGATTCATTTTTTGCGCAGATACACTTTTCATATGGCCTTATGTGACACCTATTTACCTGGTCATGTAGATGCATCACCACCGTATCAGAACATTGCTGAGCCATCGACTTCTCGCACGTACGCTGGGACGACCAATCTTCATGCCACGCCGGGTACTAATCTTTCTTTGACTCTTTACTTGCATTCTTTGTTTTTCGCCGCCTATGCAGTTTTATGTCTTTTGTTTTTTCTCTTTTTTTTTATTTTGGTGTCCATGTTGCAGGTGTGCCACAGTCTCAGAAAAGAAATGCTCGCCCACGCCGAACAACTACACGTCGGCCTAATCAGGGCCCGCAAAACATAGCTGAAGGATCGACTTCTAATGCAATTGAGGGTCAGTTTTTTTATTTGGCAATTTTTTTTATATCTCTTTTAGACAGATATAGTTTTGTTGCGTATTTTACCTACCACTTATTAATTTGTTAATGCAGATGCATCACCGGCATACGAGGATCTAGGAGATTGCACTGAGCGTTGCATGTATTGTAATGCTGCTTTCTGGCGCGGGGAACGGCTTGCAAACCGTAGTTATAGTCCCCATGTGTCTCACTATCACTTATGATGTGGCAACGGTAAGGTTTTTATGGAGCCTGAGCAAGATCCTCTAGAATATATTAAACAACTTCTTGAAGATGCAGCCTTTATGGAGCACATCAGGGCTTATAACCAAATGTTTGCCATGACCTCTTTTGGCGCAGCAATCGACAACACAGTCAATCACGGGAGAGACCCATATGTTTTTAAAGTGTCAGGACAGATTTATCATCGGATAGGCTCTCTTTGTCCAACAGGTGATGACGACCCAAAGTTCTTGCAGCTATACATCTATGACACAGTTAATGAAGTCCGAAACAGACTAAACCCTTTTTCACATCCAGATTCACCTCCATTAGACCCACAAGTTGTTCAAGGCCTTATTCATTTCTTAGATACCCATAATGAGTTGGTGCAAATGTTTAGGACTGCGCGTGACAAATGCGCTGAAGCAGATGTTCCAGAGTTTAAGATTAGGCTGTACAGTGGTGACAGGCCCCGTGGTTATGAGCTGCCGTCGTCAAACACTCTGGGTGCGATTGTTTTTGACAGAGGCCCTGAGAGTGAGTCAAATTACGATGTTTTCCTTGAATACAGAGATGGGCCGCTCAAAAGAATTAGCAAAATTCATAAATCATATATGTCATTACAATTCCCTTTGATTTTCATCTACGGTCAACCTGGATATCATACGAAGTTAATGCTAAGAACAGCGAATCCAGATGATGAGCCAAAAAGGGTTTCGATGAATGCATTTTATACTTATCAACTACATCCAAAGCATGATGCCTATAATTTGCTTTCTCGAACTGGCCGCCTTTTCCAGCAATACATCGTGGGCGTGTATTGCTGTATAGAACAGAATCGCATGGATTTTTATAGGACGCATCAGAATGATATTCGAGGAGACTATCTGTCCGGGCTGTATGATGCGGTTTTGAGAGGTGACCGTGATGGGTCATAGGTGGGGTCAAGAATTATATTGCCTTCTTCTTTTACTGGAGGCCCAAGATACATGTATAGCCATTATTTGGATGCATTGGCGATTTGCCGATCCCTTGGCAATCCGCAGTTTTTTATAACATTCACCTGCAATGTTAAATGGCCAGAGATCCAAAGATACATGGCTCAGTTTCCTCACTTGACTACAGCTGACAGAGCGGATATAGTTTCCAGGGTATTTGAGCAGAAAATCAAGTCTTTTGTCAAGTATATGAAAAAAAANGGTGATGACGACCCAAAGTGTCAGGACAGATTTATCATCGGATAGGCTCTCTTTGTCCAACAGGTGATGACGACCCAAAGTTCTTGCAGCTATACATTTATGACACAGTTAATGAAGTCCGAAACAGACTAAACCCTTTTTCACATCCAGATTCACCTCCATTAGACCCACAAGTTGTTCAAGGCCTTATTCATTTCTTAGATACCCATAATGAGTTGGTGCAGATGTTTAGGACTGCGCGTGACAAATGCGCTGAAGCAGATGTTCCAGAGTTTAACATTAGGCTGTACAGTGGTGACAGGCCCCGTGGTTATGAGCTGCCGTCGTCAAACACTCTGGGTGCGATTGTTTTTGATAGGGGCCCTGAGAGTGAGTCAAATTACGATGTTATCCTTGAATACAGAGATGGGCCGCTCAAAAGGATTAGCAAAATTCATAAATCATATATGTCATTACAATTCCCTTTGATTTTCATCTACGGTCAACCTGGATATCATACGAAGTTAATGCTAAGAACAGCGAATCCGGATGATGACCCAAAAAGGGTTTCGATGAATGCATTTTATACTTATCAACTGCATCCAAAGCATGGTGCCTATAATTTGCTTTTTCGAACTGGCCGCCTTTTCCAGCAATACATCGTGGGCGTGTATTGCTGCATAGAACAGAATCGCATGGATTTTTATAGGACGCATCAGAATGATATTCGAGGAGAGTATCTGTCCGGGCTGTATGATGCGGTTTTGAGAGGTGACCGTGATGGGTCACAGGTGGGGTCAAGAATTATATTGCCTTCTTCTTTTACCGGAGGCCCAAGATACATGTATAGCCATTATTTGGATGCATTGGCGATTTGCCGATCCCTTGGCAATCCGCAGTTTTTTGTAACATTCACCTGCAATGTTAAATGGCCAGAGATCCAAAGATACATGGCTCAGTTTCCTCACTTGACTACAGCTGACAGAGCGGATATAGTTTCCAGGGTCTTTGAGCAGAAAATCAAGTCTTTTGTCAAGTATATGAAAAAAAAGAACATTTGGCCGCGTCACAGGAGGTGCGTTACTCTGTTGTTTACATGTGTTTTGCCATGTTTCTCATTCTTCATGCATATATTGCTGCATTTGTTGCACCATGGTTGCTGGTGAAATATTGTTCTAACTTGCGTTTGTTCTATTTTTGCCAATGCAGTGTTATACACAGTTGAGTTTCAGAAACGTGGCCTCCCACATTGTCACACACTGCTTTGGGTCTCTTCGTCAGACAAGATTCAGAACGCTGAGGATGTCGACCGATACATTTCTGCAGAGCTGCCGGACCCGCATTCTGATCCGCGGGCTTATAAAATAGTTTCAGAGATGATGATGCATGGGCCATGTGGAAAAGCAAATTTGAGTGCTCCGTGTATGAATGGCGAGACCTGTACCAAGAATTTCCCAAAGAAGATAAATAAAGAAACTTTCTTTGATGATAAAGGCTACCCACATTATCGAAGGAGGCAGACACCGGTTTCTGTGATGAAAGGCCAGATGAAGCTCGATAACACATATGTTGTGCCATATAACCGTGATCTTTGCTTGGCGTTTGAGGCTCATATTAATGTGGAGTACTGTGGCTGGAGCATGCTCATAAAATATTTGTTCAAATATATATATCAAAAGGGACAGACCGTATATATGCTAAAGTCACAAGGTCACTTGGTGAAGCATCTACTTCAGCGTCCCAACCACAACCATTCATAGATGAGATAGAAAGTTTTCTTGACGGGAGGTTTATCTGCCCGCATGAAGCTGCCTGGAGAATTTTGAAGTTTGAGATACATAGCAGAGAGCCAGCAGTGCAGATCCTCGCAGTGCATCTAGAAAATATGCAACACGTCACTTTCCGAGATGCTGACAATTTGGAGTCAGTGGTCAATCGTCGTGATCGTAAGCTCACCACACTCACTGAGTGGTTTGCTTATAACAATGAGAATGAAGATGGCCGGCACTTGACATACTTAGAATTTCCATCAGAGTTTGTTTGGTATGCAGATCGCAAATGCTGGTCACGAAGGAAAAACAGCAAATCCTCTATTGGTAGGCTTGCATATGTTCATCCGACTTCAGGAGAGCTTTTCTACCTAAGGATGCTATTATGTCATCAAAAAGGTTGCAAAGACTTTATAGAGCTCCGAACTGCCAACAATGTCGTGTGGCCAACATACCGTGCTACATGTGATGCCCTTGGTCTGCTTGGTGATGATAGAGAATGGGATGTCGCTCTTGAAGAAGCATGTGTGTCAGCATCGTCGGCAGAGCTTAGGTTCACCTTTGCACAGCTCTTGACTCATTGCGAAATTACTGCTCCTTTGAGGTTATGGGATAAATACTGGCGAGAAATGGGGCACGATATTCCAGCAATTATCTCAAACCAGGTCAGAATTCCCAACTATTATGTCAATGACAGTGAATTACAAGGTTACATACGCTATGAGCTAGAAATTCTACTTAGCAGTTCTGGCAAATCCGTGCAAAACTATGGTTTGCAACCGCCTCCGCAAGAGCTGCTGGATGAGTTGAACAACCGATTACTGATGGAAGAAAAGAACTATAATCGGCCAATGTTGGCACAAGAAAGGGATGAGTCTGTTCCAAAGCTGAATTATAAACAGAGAAGCATTTACAACATCATCATGAACGCTTTTAGAGAAAACAAACAGGAGCTGATTTTTGTCTATGGCCATGGAGGAACCGGTAAGACTTTCTAATGGAAGACGATCATCAGCTCTTTGCGATGTGAGGGTAAGATTGTCTTGGCTGTTGCTTCTTCAGTCATTGCTTCTCTTCTTCTCCCATCAGGTCGTACTGCACATTCAAGATTCAAGCTGCCGTTAGAGCTAACAGATGAGTCATTGTGTAGAATTAAAAAAAAAACACTCAGGTAGGCGACCTATTGAAAGACACAGACCTTATTATTTGGGATGAGGCACCGATGAATGACCGGAGGTGCTTTGAGGCGTTGGATAGAACTCTTAAGGACCTCTTAGATGCGCCAGGTGTTCTTTTTGGTGGGAAGACTATTGTGTTGGGTGGAGACTTTCGCCAGACACTACCAGTCAAAAAAGGTGCCCCAAAAATGGAAATAATAGCATCATCTATTGCAGAATCACATCTATGGCCGCATTTCCGTATAATGAAGCTTAAAGAAAACATGAGGTTACTCCGATCAGACCTCACTGTAGAAGAACAAAGTTCGGCACGTTCTTTTGCTTCGTGGCTTATCGATGTTGGTGATGGTAATGTCGGAGAGCCTGATGAAGAAGATCCTATAGATTCGGCATGGATTGATATCCCACCCAGATACTGCATCGAAGATGATGATCAAGGCCTCTCGAACCTCATAGATTTCATTTATGACCAACCCACTCTCCAAATACCCTCAGCAGTTACGCTGCAACAAAAGGCAATCGTTTGTCCAAAGAATGAAACGGCAGACATCATCAACTCAACAGTGTTGGACATGGTTGCTGGTGAGGAAAAAACATATGCAAGTTACGACATTGCAATACCGGTTGGCAACAACGGTGCAGAGACAGAGATGTTATATCCTCCGGAGTACATAAACACGTTTAAATTGCCAGGTTTCCCGCCACATGAGTTAAAGTTAAAGGTTGGATCGCCAGTGATGATGTTGAGGAATGTTAGTCTCGCAGGTGGTCTATGCAATGGGACGCGTATGATTGTCACACACTTGATGTCGAAGCTTATCCAAGTTCAGATCATTACAGGCACACGAGTTGGAGAAAAAGTGTTTATACACAGGATACCCTTGGTTCATACTGACCCGAACCTTCCATTCATTTTCAAACGCACCCAATTCCCGATTAAACTATGCTATGCTATGACGATCAACAAAAGCCAGGGACAATCTCTTAACAAGATTGGTGTTTACCTTCCTGAGCCAATTTTTAGTCATGGCCAATTGTACGTGGCACTTAGTAGAGCCACGTCTCCACATGGGTTAAAGATTCTTATCAAACAGCAACAGAATCAGAAACGTAACACGACCAAAAATATTGTTTACAAAGATTTTCTCAGGAAAATAAAAAACAGGAGCTCTTTGCTTCCGTTGGACACATAACCCTCGATCTTTCCATTTTTTCACACCAAAAATTTTCATGCTCCTGTGGTTTCTTTATTTTCTTTTGCTTTTTGGTTACTAGGTTTGTAAACCATTTTGAGTGCTCTTTTTTTTGCCTCATGCCATGTCTTTAGGGTTAATGACTCAATATCTCTTTTGCTTTTTGGCCCATAGCATGCCTTTAAGGCTCATAGGTCAGTATGTTTTTTTGCCGATTTCACCCTATTTAAGATAGATATCGCTCTACATGGTATGGTAACTCGCAGAAACCAATAACTACATCATTGTTTGCTTATTGCCATTCTATATGATCCTATAATTCTTGCACGCTGTTGTCTTTAAAAAATTTTTAAATGTTTTGGAATCTGTTACCAACAGGTGGATATGCTCGATTTGCCTTTTATTCCATGTCTTTTGTGATCGCCATATTAACACGCTTATCATTTGCACAACAATTACTTTGTTTATTTTGCCTTTTTGACATCATTCTTATTTTTTGTGCTTCATGTAGTGCAATGGAGGAAAATACTAAAGCTCTGGTGCAGCTTCCATGTGACACGAATATTGTGGAAAGTGCAGATATACCACAGATTACACCAATCCGTGTACTACGGCCAACATCTCACAGCAAACTCATTGAAGCTAGAGTCTACAGAAAATGGACTGCAGTGACATACGCCAAAAAAGATCAAGCTGGAATCTCAGGCAAAAAAAAGGAAACTGCATACTGTTGCATCTTGATCGATCGTGAGGTACTTTTCAATTCATGTATGCTGAAAAAAAAAACTAAATTATCAGCTTTATATAACAACACCTAACCGTCAACAGGGCAGTGCTGTACAAGCTAACATGGATGTCAAGGAAATCGATTATTTTAGCCCAAAAATAAGGCTTGGGTCAGTGTACAGGATCTCTGGATTCGTGTATGAACCAACCAGTCCTTACCAACAGACAATCAGCAATAGAACAAGTCTTAGGTTTGGAAGAGCTACAAAATTTGACCTCATACAAGCACCAGAAATTCCGCATCACTACTTTGAATTTGCATCTTATAACCAGCTACAGCATAGAGTTCCTAGAGAAGATATAACCGGAAAGATGCAATATCCGATTCTGACAGGTAATCATTTTAGCTTTAGATTTTTCCCGTTCACGCAAGCAATAAACTCATCCCAATTATCTCCTTCTAGATTACATGGGATGCTTGAGGTCACCAGGAGAAATTACTCGCAAGCGAGATGCCAACCAAAATGTAACTGTGTTTAGAAAAGTGGATATTGAAAATTTAAGGTTCGCTGTTTTACACTTTACTGTTTACTTATTAAAAAGGTATACGGTTAAAGCTTTTCTAACTAACCTAATGATATCTTTATCTTATCAGTGGCAATGTTGTTGAATTCACGATGTGGGATGAGATGGCAGAAACCTTTGAACAAGCTGAGTTTGAAACAATGGATAAGCCGGTTATAATTGTTGTCAGCTCTTGCAGAGTCGCAAAATATAGAGGTATTCCATTATTCATTTATACAATTTTGAATGTCCGGTTCTTATAGCATTGTTACTCAAAATCCTACCAGATTACCAACTAACAGCAACATCCGCAACACGCTATTACTTAAATCCAAATATACCAGAAGCTAATGAGGCAAGAGCAAGGTAATTGTTTTTAACAAAAAAACTTTACAATAAGACCGGTTTTGCTTACGTTGTTGCAATAACATATTTGATCTCCTTTTTTAAACACAATAGGTACAGAGAGAAGCACGAACGGAGCCCTCCACTCCGAATCATTAAGACTCCCTATCAAGATGTTGAAAGAGAAAAGTTTCGCAACAGATTTCCTTTGAAGACACTATTAAGAGAACAACCAGATCGCTACGCAGTAATTTTCCTCTAACATCGAATAAATACTTTTATCATAAATTTCAACACACGATAACTTATCCAGGCATTTCTTTGATGGCAATTATTTTAGGGAGTCAGGTTCACTGCTGAAGCAACGATCACCTCCATCAACATAAAGAGGGATTGGTTCTATATCTCTTGCAACCAATGTGCTGCAAAAGTGAGAGAGGAGGATGGCGTGTACCGGTGTATTAATCATGGGAGGCTAGAGAAACCATCATACAAGTAAACTCCTCTTTGACTAAATCTCAGTTGATAATAAAAACGTTCCATACAATAAAAACCAACCAATAGCAGCTTTAATAAAAAAAACAAAAAAAAACGCAGGTATATCTTCAAAGGTTTCATCGCAGACCAATCTGCAACAGTCCCGATAACTTTCTTTAGCCCTGCAGCTGATGACCTTACAGGATATTCATGCGAGGAATTGCTAGCAAGCCATAAAGCAGAAGACCTGCAGGAAATACCAATACAGATTTTCAAAATCGAAGGTCAAAAAAACATCTTCCAATTTCACTACAACACCTTAAGCCGCACAACAGACTTTAACCTTGATCAAGTTTTTCACAAGAAGAAAATGCAACCCGACACGCCAAAACTCTTGCAAGCACCTCCAGGTCAGTTATTTATGTTAAGTATTGGCACATCTAACCCACACTTTACACTCGCCACGGCTAACTATTTGGTTCTGAAACAGTTGGGTCATCACAATTACCTATTGCATTGCCAAATAAAGAACATGTTGATCAAAAAAAGAACAGACAAGGAAATTGAACAGGGCAAAGAAATTCACCAAATGGTCATTCAGAATCAAGAAACCTCAGGTGCCATAACTCAAATATCACACTTTATGCCATTTAAAATACCATTTACATATACCATTCGTGATTATTTTGTTATGAATCACTAGGATCAATTGCATCTCCTGTTGCAGCGGAAAATGAAGACAGTGGTGACCAAAAAAAGAATGAAAAAACATCAAAAGCTATCCTTACATTGCCAACCAAAGATATTGATCAAGAGAAAAAAATGACCATCATGAATTAGAGACACCAGATAAGATGATCATTGACACTCCAAAAAGTTCAGGTACCACAATTGACAACGACAAAGTTTCTTAGTGAAATTAGCTATTACAAATACATGCACTAATTTTGGGCTTACAAATACACAGGGACACCACCAGAAACTATCATATTGATGGAGCAAAAGCCTTTGAAAACAATAGCTGACCAGAAAACAACCCAAGATAGCAGCACCAGACCAGTTAGGAGAGCATTATTTGAAACCCAACCATCCCAATCAAAGAAACAAAAAGGTACATATCACATGTTTATTCAACATAGATGCTCTTTTATTGAATGAAATATCTTACAAGCATATGAGAACTAGCCCACATACATATTACTCGCATCTATATCTTACAACGAAACAAACATGCATACTTGCACTTACAAAGAAAACCACCCATAACAAACAACCGACAACACGACACTTTCTTCACTGTTGTTCTGGATTTAGAAAGGCAAAAAGCCCTTCAGCTTTTCAACAAACAGATCATGGTTACGAGCATTCAGTTCTAATTCAGCTGCCGTGATCCTCATTTGCGTAACCTTTTGCTCATCTTTTTGTTGAACATCTCTTAAATACTCCACTGTTTTTTGCGCGTACGTATTTCCAACGCTTTCAAGCTCAACTATAAACTCACCCCTTTCACGAACCACCCCAGCTAATCTACCACACAGAGCGTTCATTTGTCGAGCCATTTGGATATCCTCAATGGCAGCTTTGCGAAAATAAAGCACAAACATTTCTGACCAGTTGTTGGAATTTGCCTCATTCCTTAGCTGATCACACCTACGGTGCCTTGACATTGTTTTATTATTTTCCTTATTTGAATTTAGAAAAAGCAATGCCAGTTTATCTCTACCTGTGTCCTCTTAAATAGGCAAACTTTAGCTTTTTTTCATGCATCAAACAAAGTGCCAGCTATCAACAATAAAAAAAAAACAAAAATGGCATAGAAACAACAAAAATAAGCAGTCTACTACTATTTCCTAGATTCACTAGAGATTTTCTTTAATTGGGCCTCCAGTTTGGGTGAATAAAATCTTACATCACATTCTGTTACAGATACAATTACCATAACCATAGGCAGTGACTTTTAGTACAATATTTTACAAAGACATCTTACATAGGCACCCAGCCATCTTTATTGGACCAACAAAAGCTACATTTATTCAAGCAACAAAAGCTCCATTATGTTCTGCAATACACACTGCCCTTACATCGACCCTTCAAGCTTAAGAGCAAAAACATCCTTGCTACGAGCACTTAGATCTAAGTCATCAACCAGTTTAAAGACATGCATCAGATTCACATCATCCTTCTCTTGCACTACCGTTAAATGTTCAACCATTTTTTTAGCATAGAAATTGTCAACGTTTTAAGCTCTTCAATCAAACGTCCCCTTTCAGTTATAAGAGTAGCCCATCTTCCAGACAACTCACTAATTTGTCGTGCTATTTGAACATCTTCGTGTGACCCTTCGCGACAATAAAAAGCTAACATGTCTCGCCATTTATTAGACCCTGCTTGATCTCTTAGCTTCGCGCACTTAGGATGTCTCGACATTGTATTTTATTAATTAACATGCAAAAGTATGCACCTCATTTGTCATTGCACAATCATTTAAATAGTAACACTTGGAATATTTTTCTGCGCATAATCGACAATACCATTACCATCATAGCTAACTGTTCATTAATCAGCTTTAAATTGCATCCACATAATACCCCTCACTTCCTGCTAAAATTCTATAAACTGCCAAGGCCACTATCAATACTGAAACCAATAATGCATTGCTTATACAGGAACTTTAAATCACAACCACATTATCAAACTTTAAATTCTGACTTCCTGCTAGAATTCAACACAGTCACAAGATTACTGTCCATTTGAGCATGCTCTATTATTGGATGCACTGCTCATGCACAAACTTTAGATTCCGTCCACACTTTCATCATTGTCTGAATACCTACAGGAATCGAGAAACAATCTTTTCTTTTTAACCATACACGTATAATCTAGCCACACAATAGCAACATTTTATTGATACAAATATTTTACACAAACACACTGCTTAGCAGCTGCCTTCTACAGCCATGCCATAGTAGTTACAACAGATTAAAACACAAGACCATTAAAATGTAAACATCATTGCTATTGAGAAACGTCCAACCACCTAGAAAAGTTACCCCTTAAGATCCATCAAACCAACGTGATGCTCCTTCTCGATTCTCCCTTCACGTGCCACTTCCAACACACCCCTCAAAGCAGCTAACATATGTTGCTCCCTCTGCTGTGTCACTGCCATGCACTCAACTGCATCCGGTGCCACATCATGAAATGGCCCAAAAGATTGGCCCTCTTGCATTAGTTGTGCTCTTCTCTCGATACTCGCTTCAAGATTAGCACATTTCTCTCCAATGTACCTGATAAGCTCCTCATTCTCCCTCCATTCTTGCACAAATAGATATTTGAAACAGTGTTGGAGCTGATTCGAGCCACATACCTCTTTTAAATGATCAATGTTTGGCCTCGCACCCATATTTCTTAGATGCAAGCTGTGTAAGACATACAATGAAAAAGCCACCTTTATATAGACCACCATAGCAATATAAGCCAACAAAAACATAAATGCACTAAAATTAAAAAATCATGTATATTTGCACACCTAATATGCTTATCCAGTCAGCCTTATGTGGTTTAGTTGGTTAATGTGCAACATATATTAAACTGACCGTTAGTCATCAAATTTCTTTGATCACCCAACAACATAGAACACTAAATTAAAGATAATAAAAAAAAGGTGGCCAGTTTTATTGATCTATACAATACTTTACAGCCATGCATTGACAGATTAAGATCATAGTCTTAGCTGCCGGCACAAAACCACCATCTACACTCTTCTTAAAAACATAACACCAGCTAACAGCACACAAACAGCAGCTAATTATATTGCTCCATTGTCTCCACATAGCGACGTTTGTCCGTACGTCCTTCATTTGCAGCATTAAGCACCGCAGCTAACGCCCGTAGCATCTGGCGGTCTTTATTCAATGACTCATGTAAACATTGCAGTCCACTGACAGCAACAGGGTTTGAACCACTAAAACTTCCAACTTCTTGAAGCAATGCCGTTTTAGCCGCAATTCTGCCACGCGCATCATCACATTTATCAACCAACACCAAAACGAGCCCTTCATTCTCTGCCTCTTCCTGCAAAAACAGCACCCTCAAGGCACGATGCAACTCATCAGACTCGGCTGCTTCCTTTAAATCATCAAGTACAGGAGTCAACACCATCTTTAGTCCCAGTTTTTTTTTTTTTTTTTTTTTTTCAGATTTGTTGTTCATATGCCTCTGCAAACATTGCCACCTCTTATATCCACAATAGAGCGTAAAACAGTGCCTACCTAACACTAACATGCAAAACCATACCTACCACATTTTAATGTATTTTACTCCCACCAAATTCAAATTATACAGGTTACAAATCAAATAAAACATAAAACAATTATGGATGCGTACCCCGGCTCATGCATTCACCTTCTTTGTATTAGCATTTCTTATTTGTATTAGCAAAAGCAAAAAATGGTTGATCTTTAAACATTTATGTATGCGTTCAATCTGTAACTGTAAATTTACATTTGATGAAGAGAAATAGCTCAAGTGTCCTTATTTAGTTCACTATTTACTTTGTGCATCTATAACAGCTAACTTTCTTATTTCCATTACATTGCAACAACAACCGAGTCTTCAGCTGAAGAAAGACCCAAAACCAGGGGAGCCGAAAGGAATAACCAAAACTGAAAATCCAACTGGCTATGTAAATATTTGAACACTATGTTCCTGTACTTAGAAGCTCATATGTTTTGCAATATATTTCTACTCATCATGCAGAAATATGTAGCAAAACATAAACAATCTTTTGTCTAACGCTTCGCCTATCACCTAGCTAGATATCAAGCCTGCCATTACTAATCTTTTGTATACCAACATATTCTTTTGTGCAGCAGTTAGGCTGCAAACAATTACCCATTATGTAATGTACTCTAATGCATGTATCAATGTAAATGCCACTTAGGCTTACCGTTACTTATGATTTTCCTTCTTTTGCAAAACTTACCGCGGCAACGCGCGGGCGATAAACCTCGTACTTTTAAAAGATAGATTAGTACCCATTGCTAGTGACGAAGAAGTTAAAAGTTTTCGTAAATCATCTTTAAAACCCGATGCCGAACCTTTTAAACCAAAGATGAGATCTAAGACTCCACCACCTAGAAAACAAATAAGTTCCCATCCTAGGTCAAAAACTCCTCAAAACCAAAATAGACGAAACTTTAACAATAATCGACAAATGTGGAACTTCAATCCGTGGGGAATGTTTCCACCATATATGCACCCAAGTCAAATACAAAACATGTTCGGATCAAACAACTTTGGTCAAATGAGACAATGGGGACCAACGTAGATAATTCACCATACTAGCTTAGCGTAAATTAAGTTGTCAGCAACTTAGTCTAAGTTCTCAACTCTTTGAAGACTTTGAAGATAAAACGCCAATCTGAAGAGCAAGGTCACATTTCCTTTTACTTTCTCGTTCTAAGAATGATGCTTGAGTATACAGCTGCTAGTATTATGTGAGTTTGCTTGCTTTATTGTTTCATCTTGATTTTAATCTATACATTATTTATATCATACTTATCTATTATCGTTATTACTTAGGGCGGTGACTTAGCTATTATGACGGTCGATGATTGATACACCAGTAAGCATTAGGTTTATTTGCAACGATCTTGACACGGTAATTTGGTAACGACATTCAACCACCTGCATGTTCCTGTGTGAGGGCTATTTCAACTCATTTCCATCTTGTGTAGCAGATAAGGCATAATAAGATTTGTTAAAATATCTAACTCTGATATTGACAAATAGGTTCCAACTAAAAGGCAGGAAACAAAGGCCCCCCAGGCAGCCATGGGCATGACTTACACTGCAAGATAGTAATGGTTCATGCTGCATATGATGTTCTGCAAACTTTGGAGCAACGATGGATAAAAAGCTCCAAAATGGCAAAAGACCGGCTACATGGGTGGACAAATAATCGCCCAAAAGTGATAAATTGTTAAAGATTACGAAATCTCAAGCGATTCTTAGTCCTACTTAATCAAATTCAACCAGATGGAGACTTCACAGATCGGTTTCCTGAAGATGATAATCAATTGTTGCATGTTTCCAGGAGAAAGATGCTCCTGATTACACTGGCATGTGCAGTACAATGCCCACCCCTTCTCTCCAACATATAATGAGCGCTTTCATAGCTTAAATATAAGGTGGCTAAATCAATGATGGGTCATAAGTAACCAGTCAAAACAGGCTCATTTTGGTATGTGTCAGGTCCACCTGGACCCGAAAAAAATGTTGATTTTAATTAAAAAATAATTTCATTAATAATGTAAGCAAAATTCTGTTTCTATATAGTAAATTAAACGTATATTTCTTGGAAAATGGATGATTTTAAAGAATAGTTTATGCGATTAAAAATGCACTGATTTGCTATAATGATAGTCGCTGGTTCGATCCATTTGACCCGTTTCCTTCAATACCAACTTTTATTATTAACATAAATATGATCCATTAGGATATATAACATATCCAAATCGACCCATTTATGATAAAGTTACCTAAAAACACCAAGCATAGTGAATTAACCAGGAGTTAATCCGAAGTTATTAATGAACAGTTCAGCGATTATCGAAATGAGAATCAAGATCGAAAAGTAGTTCTGAATTATGTTTACAATCTGTTACAATAATTCATGAACTACTTATTCGATTCATTGATTCTCATTTCGATAGATCCTTAACTGTTCTTCAATAATCTTCGAGTTAGTCTCCTGGTTATTCACTATCTTGGTGTTTTTGGGTAACTTATCATCATTAATAAGTAAATGGTCGAATTTTCTAGCTCTCAATAATTGATCAGTGTTTATCTTACTCTGCAGTTTTCCGAGTCTGATAGGAACTCTGACGGTCATTGGAGGTTCCCCAAAACTGTGGGCGTGCCAGAACAGGTTAGCAATTAGTGTACTTTTTTCATTTGTGAATTAATTATACCCGCAGTATTATTCTCATGATGACATGAGGCATCATGATGTGCGTTGATCATATTGTTCCTGCAGAACTTGTTACTCAAGAAGTAATGTTATAGAGACAAGCATATCAAACAGCATATATCAATGCGATCCTGATCAGCTCAGCATCATCTATTTGAAAATCAATATAATTTCATTGGTTCATCAATACAATATAAATGGACACAAATACTACATAGAATAATGCAAAATATAATCAAACCAAATACAACTACAAAATATGAAATCCCTAACAAACTGACCGACGAAATCATAAAGTCTTTGCTGGGTTACACAACGAAAACATTAATAAAATATTACTCGACCAGTCT
>LBNU01012978.1:28100-45272 GCA_014162995.1 Artemisia annua | reverse complement strand
ATATTTATATAAATAAAGCCTACATAAAATTATTCCTACTAACAATTATTATCCGTGGAGTTGAATACTCACTGGAGACGTTGATAGTGAGAATGCGGATAATACTTAACTACTAGGACATGATAGGTTACTCTATCACTCGGCAAGTAGGCCCGAATTCATGTTTAATGTCCACCCTTGAGTCCGTTTATAAGAAGATCTTAAAGACTTCTTATATTAAAAACGGTTGAATACGTCATCCGATGTATTCAAGGCATTATACATTTGGGAAGTGCGCAATCCCAAGGAGTTTAGTGCAAAGATCATGATCTAGCACTAACTTTGATAGTGTGGGAGATTATGTGGATTGATAATGTACAAGTTTTGTTTGTACCCTCATAGGTTGTTTCTAAACTTCTTGGTTCAACAAGAAACAAACAACTTTTATTATCTCCACAACCGAAGCCGATTATGCAAGCGCTGAAAAGGCACGAAATTAAGCACTATAGATGAGACAAGCTCTAATCTCTCAACAATACTTCCATAACGATACTCCCACGACGCGCCACAACGAGAAGAGATTGACTTGACTATATACTCCATAGTTAGTTCGTGCATTCAACACTTCATGATACATCATCATCTCCGTCATTATGATGTTCAATGGAGAAACATCTCTTTCGAAATGGAATACTCATTGAACAACATCATTGACATTCCATACTCACTTATGACTATTTATATATTTCATTGGAAATATTTAGGTCATCTCATCTCAATTCGCTTTCTTCGTTTAATTCCTTCGGATTCATTCACGAAAACCCTCCATGACTATTCAATTATTTCACTGGAAATATTGAAGTCATTCCGCGAATCTCTCTTATGATCATCTACTCACTCCTTCGTAGTGTCTAAGGCATCATTCGTAATCGAGTCTAGTTTCTCGTATCATAAGAATTTATTAGGTATAAATTCAATTGTCATCTCAAAAAGTCACACTAAATAAGTAAGACTTTTTCGTCAAAAACCAAAATTGGACAGAAAACTGAGTTAGCAGTGCACGGCACCACTAAAATTAGTGGTACCGTGGTACCGTGCATCTGCTGAAGCCCGATTTTCTTTCTTTCTTCCCTCTATTCTCTCATTCAAACACCACCAAACACTCTCCCTTGCTGCCATAACCGAAAACCAAAACCATAACTCCATTACACACTTGTTAATCAAGATCGAGGCATTACAATTAAGAATAATCATTAACTACATCATTCTCAACACAAATTGTAAGTCAATTGAACCTAATTTCATTTATTTTATTTCTAGGGTTTGTTCATAATCATAAAATTAAATTGGGGCTTTTCAAAATTGATTGAATTACTATGCAATTAGGACTAGGATTAGACAATGTAGAACAAACATGATTCCCTAAACATAGGATTTGCATTAACCCACTTATATTACCCATCTTAGGTCTGAATTTTGCTATCAAAATTCGAATTGGATTAAGTGTCTTTAGTGGAATCATATCTAGGATATTTAATAATGGATTAGAAATGATTAGGACTTAATGTTTTGGCGCCATGGTGACGTATTTGCCAAACACCCCAATTCCATCATTTTTCGAAAAAGTTCACACTACTAGGTTCATGAAATAGCTTTTCTTACATTGTTGATACAAACTAAAAACGTTTTTACATGCATACATGATCTCACAAATATGAGTCGAAATACATAACTAATATGTATTATTCGACATATTTGATTGAGCAAAAACAAAGTTATGAGTGTTTGGGTAATTTCATTAAGATTATAGTAGAGTCGAAATTACTACACCTCCACAAAGTTTGCAAGTAGACACACACTAGAAATGTCATAATTCACAATGTAAATTAAATAAAGTTATATACTTATGTAATAATATTTTCTTTTATAGGAAATAATGCCTCGCAACGACTAACAAGATACCAAAAACTACATTCCCCTACTTCTCGAAAACCCAAACATTCCCGATGAGCAAAAAGCTCATCTTCGTAAAGTCCAACATCGATACATACATGAAGGACGTGTTGTCGATGCCTACTTTGACCCGTTGGATAACATTTATGTGTGCTTTCCAACAATCGATTTTGATTGTTTATAAAAAATAAATGATCAAATCTGTCCTCGGTTCATTCTTGAGTTTTATAGTCGTGTTCGTACCTTTAGTGATACTAAAGGTAATGTTTTTCTTGACTTTTGGATCCAAAATCAAAACATCATGTTGTCCATCACTGAGTTTGGTGATATTTTTGGGGTTCCTTCCGTCGGTCAGTGTGCATACACCGAAGACCATTCCTTGGACTCTTTGTTTCATCATCTTGAAAATGAAGGTCCTTATCTCACCGAACTCCCCGATCCCGAAACAATCAAACAACATGTGTGCACCGATCGAGTCGTCCACACGCACCAAAAGCGTGATGGTACAATTGTCCACCTTGACCCAAACCGCATCTACCTTAAAGAAGTTCTTCCCGACCTCAAAAATTGGGAGCTTCTCCTTCGTGAAAATGTCCTTTCTCTCGGCGACAACCGAGATCATGTTTCGGCGAGCTTGGCTCATATGCTCTATTCTCTAAGTAACGAGGAACCTTACAACCTCGCTTACTACATGGCTAAGAGAATAGCCAACATTCGTAGTCGTTCCGATAAGCCCATGCCCTATGGTATGTTGCTTACTCGTCTTTTTCGTTGGGTCATGACAAACTTTCCACATCTTCTCAACACCGAATATCCTTTGGTCGACCCCGTCATGAAACCCCTAGGTGGTCCACAACGTCGCACTAAGCAACGTAAGGACAAAGGGGTAAAACGGGCTCGTAAATCCACCTCCGATGCTACCTTCTCCCCGTCCTCTTTTCATCATGAATCATCATCACACCCTTTGAGTGAGGATGATGTTGAAGTGAACATAGAAGGGACATCTCGTGCTCAAACTCCCTCACCCGACACATACCTTCGTGATCTTAATACTTCCAATTTCAAAACAACAATCGACCTCCCCTTTAATAACACAAATCTAGGTTCGGTAATGCGAAAGCAAACGGTGATGTATAATCGGCAAGTGGAAATGCACGAGCAAACCTTTGGAGGATTCAAGTCACTTGGAAAAGCAATCAAGGGGATCGGCAAAACGTTGAAGAAGTTGGGAAGATCAAGAAAATAAGACAATGTTTAAGTATTTTTATTAGTATTATTAAGCTAACTTTAATCCAATGCAATACTAACTTTGAATAACGTAGGAATTAACAATATTTTGGGTGTGTCTTATCATCCTTACCACCCAAACTTAATCATCTATCAAGTATCTACTTTGGTTAATTTTTGGTTATGTTTACCTATTTATTGTCCACTTCTTGCATGCACCTCTCTAGATAATTTCTTTATGTTATGATTATTATAAGTCACAATGCCTAGATGATTACATGCATGCTTAATAGTGGGCTAAAGATAGATTATCACATGTTTGTGTTGGTTGCTAGTTATGTGCATGGTTATGAAAACCATGTGATTATTCTTGAAGAAGATTGAGGTAATGGGATTTGTTGCAAATAGTTCCCCTAGAATTACCCATTTAGGTAGCCTAAAACCTGCAGAATTGGGAAATTCGCCACCAGCAGGCCACGGCACCACTAAATAGGGCACGGCACCACTAAATTTAGTGGTACCGTAGGGTATTTAGTGGTACCGTACCCTGGGAATACGAATTTCACTATTCCCTTTTGCTTTTTGACCTCTTTTCCCTTAGAATTCTGCAACCTTGACCTGATTCCTATAATTCCATTCTCCCATACACACAACCCTATCACCAATGCATGCTTGAATGTGGCTATTTAAGCTCTTACCATGCAACCTCCTTGATCATAATCACAAATCAACCAAAAACTTCACAATGTCTTCCATCATAGCCACCACATCCCACCAAGCCAAGAAACCAAGGCTTAACATCAAACCATCTAAGGAGGTACTCCTTATTGATCTCACACTTGATGATGATGAAGACATTCACACACCATTGAACTCCAACTCAACTTCATCCATCTCAACTCCACTTGCTCCTTCCAAAACCATATTAACTAGGCAAACCTCATCTTCATCATCCACAATTAGGGCAACAACACTCTCTTTAGCACCTAATCCACCTCAACCTTTGCCATTAACATTCACACTATCACCCACAACTCCTCTTGAACTTTCTTACTCCTCACCATCATCATCCGCATCACCACCAACACAACCACTAATGGGTCATCCCATTCTCTACCCACTAGAACCACATAGCCTTAGTTGTCCTTGTTGTCATCACAACTTAAATCTCTTTGTCCAACTTCGAGAAGAATTGGCCTTTAATTCCTCCTACCTTGAGCATCTCTTGACACCACCTCAAGGACCCATTACACCGCCTCCTCCTCCAACCAATAGTCTAAGCAACTAAACTTTTATGTTTAGTCATCAACAATAAAAAACTTAGGAACCATTTTGAGTATCAAGAAGCAAATCTTAGGACCTCAAATTCACTTGAGAATGTCACATGTTTCTTGCAATTGTCTACTAGTTTAGTTATTGTAATCATACTTTATGTATGATGCTTTATTATGAATGAATGCATGGGCTTGTTTTATCTCTTTATTTCCTATTGGTTGGATTATTTTGGCTACTTAGCCTCTTTGATTATATGGTTGGATATTTGTCTAAATTGCTACTTGTTAGATATTGTATATATGTCATCTAACCTTGTTTTGTAGCAATAACCATTGCTCGATTCCTTGGTATACTCCAAATGAGGGGGAGTATATATCAAGGGGGAGCTTTGCAAGTCTTTTTGCTTCGACAAAAAGGGGGAGAAGTAGGATATAAACTCGTACTAAAAGCTTGTCAAAACTAGTTTTCACATAAAATGAGTTTATGTTTTGTCATCATCAAAAAGGGGGAGATTGTTGATGCAAATGATGTCTAAAAACGTTATTCTCATCTTTTGATATATCTATGTTTTGATGATAACAAAATGTGAAAACATCTTACGTCAAAATTAACGTACACAAGTTTTTAGTCAACATATCCGACTTCTACGTTAATCACTCTAGGTATGAACAAACAAATTTACAACTTGACAAATGATCAAAGAAGTGAATTTGTGTTTGGAACTTCACATTTTTAGTTTGACACAACTTTCTTTCAAAAATACATCTTATTTTTGAATTATAAAGAAATGTTTTAATTTAGGAAATTCATTTCAAAATCCCCAACAGCTAGTTTTTCACCCAAACCAGTTCAAAACTCCCCCAAATAAAATTTCACCACTAAAGACAAAAAGTGGAGCGTTTTTGTCTGGCACGGTACCACTAAATTTAGTGGTACCGTGTGACAATTAGTGGTGTCGTCCTTTTATAACGGCCAAATTTTCAGATTCTATAAATACCACTTCATTTCTCAGATTTTGTCCATCCTTTCACACACTTAATTTTCTGTAATCATATCCTCAATTATCTAAACTCTCCTTTGATCATTAGTTAGTTTTCTTTTGTTTAAGAGTGATTCTTTCATCCAACCAAGAATCATCTACATACCTCTACTAGTCAAGAGAAGAACACAAAGTATCAAGAAGATACAAGGTGTTGGTGTCATAGAGTAGTGCACTTGCATTACTAGTTGTCTACTTGATTGTATCTTGACATACATCAAGTGTTTTAGTGTTTCTTAGTTGTTGTGTTGATCATTGTGATCTTGTTGAGATCTTGAGGATCTCTTGTGTGTTGAGTGATTTAGTGTTGATCAAGTGGATCAAGAGTAGATTGTGAGGATTGTGTGGATCTTGTAAAGATCGTGTAGATTGTGTGAGGATCACGTGGATCTAGTGTAAAGTGTGAGGATCGTGTGGATCTAGTATAGAGTGTGAGGATCGTGTAGATCTCGAGTGAAGTAAGGATCAAGTGGATCGTGGTAGATTGGTACTAGCTAAGATTAGTACTCGACATCTAGCTTAGTGTCGGAAAATAACGTAAGCGACGTTGTACGGTTTTCTCCGCCTGAAGGGAGTCTTGTTGATATAGTGCTATAACTCTCGAGTGTGGTACTCGGGGAGTGGAGCAGGGCGAAGAAGAGCTTCGTGACCGAATCACTATAAATCTCGTTGTCTTGGTTTGATCTTTCCATCTCTTCTCTTTACTTATTTATTACATATTAGTGTTAGTATTGTGTTGTGTTCATATTGGTGTTGCTTGATTTCACTTATAATTGAATCCAGTTTTTCAAAGAGAAATTTTTATAACTAATCAAAACGAGTCGGTAAACTATTCAACCCCCCTTCTAGTTTTCCACAAAAAAGTTGAACTAAAAATAGAAATGTTGAAAATCATAAATTTCAAAAGGAAACTATTAATACACATCGAAAACCGGGTTGACCCGGGACGCTTCAAACCCGACTGGTTGACCCGGTTTAATTTCACCCGTGTTCGACCTAACCCGTCGGGTTGAACCGGTTTAAATTGACCCATTTTTCGACCGGAACGGTTCAACCAGTTGAACCACCCGGGTCAAACCGGGTTTCAAAACATTATGTTTAATCCCCAAATCTTCAAACTTTTATTATTTTTCGTTTATAACCCATAAACTTTTTATCACTAGACGATATGTCACTATAAATTCTCGTTGCTATGTACGGGTACATGTCTAATTAGATAGAAAGTTTCAATAAGCACCCTTAAACAATAAACATGGTCAATTTGATATAAAAAGGATAAGAAAGGATATACAATAATATATAGCATATTATTTACCTAGTTAAAGCAGTATTGTTATATTATTACTCATTTAATGTGTTATGTTAGTTTATCGTTACTTTGTTACTTTTTATCGTAATTTCGTTTATGTTATTTACTGAGATACGTAATGCCTATCAGATGATTTGTTATTAGGTAAATTCATAAATCGAGATATTTGATACTTTCACAGTTTCACGAGATCATGCTAGAGATTTGACATCATGTATAAATTATCGTACGTTGTTATAGTAATTTTTATTAAAATACAATAATAATAATGCACGATTTAACCTTTAGAACACAAACCTTAGTTACGTGTATCAAATTCACTCATTTAATTATCTACAGTAATAATACAAGATTCAATTAACCTAACGTGAAGCATGATCGTATTAAGCATATTTTCGTTTTGACGACTATATTACACACAATTTTGCATATATAATTGTTTTGTTTGTTAAAAGATGTGCCAAAAAAACAGCAACACGGAGGTTTTAATGAACTTTGTTAAAAAAATCAATTATAAACCCTACATTTTCAAATTCAATTAATCAAAACCGACGCTATTTTGAGCTATTACGAAAATATACTAAGAGTGCAAATCATTTTGGGTGCCGTGTGTATTTTGCACGCCTTGTGGCCCCGATGACAGGTTTGGGTATCAAAGAAATTACCAAAATCACTAGGCGTGCAATCTTATTTTACTCTCCCTCCATTTTGCACGCTTACATATAAAAACACATTCCTCATTAAGTAAAAAAAAAAAAAAAAAAAAAAAAAAAAAAAAACTCTAAACCGGTCCAAAGCTACCTCATTTATACCATTATCTACCAATACTACTACAGTTAAATTTTCATCTTTATCCTTTTGCTCTCTTCCAAAATGCACGTATTAGTTTGTGTTTCTGAGTGTTTTGCCAAAAACATTTGTATTTGCCAAAATACCTTGGCGTGCAAAAATCGTGCAAGTGTGTTTGCACGTCTAGCACGCCTGTCCATTTGTTTTAAAAAAAACTAGGCGTGCAAAAAACTTGGAGAGCAAGACTTTTGCACGCTTACGCCACGTGTCGATATAAGGATAGCTAATCTAATTAAAGAAGGCGCGCAAAATGCTTGGAGAGCAAACACTTATACGCTCTTAGCCCACGTGTCAGCTTATTTAATTAAAGAATGAGCGTAAAATGTTTGGAGAGCAAACACTTTTGAGCTCTTATCCCATGTGTCAGCTTAAGATGTACTCTTACTTTCATAAAAAAAATATACGTGTAGTAATTTAAACCAAGACGTACAAATGATCGTGGCGTGCAAAGCTATTTGCGCGTATGGAAAATTTTCATAACACAGTTTTCAAAAGTTCATTTTGATGAAACACATATATATGCTTACTAGTTATAATACCTGTGCACGCACAGGGTTTTTAAAATCTCGTTTTGATTATGTATTATTATCGATTAGGAAATGAATCACTTAACCTGTTTCAATTGGTTTTACTTAGTGGACTAAAAATGATTATGTATTATTATCGATTAAGAAATGAATCACTTAACCTGTTTCAATTGGTTTTACTTAGTGGACTAAAAATAAAAAATCATATGTATATATGTTATAATCTACATATCATTTTAGGATAATGATTTTGGAATAAAAATTATATTTTATTATTCAAACAAAATCACATGATAATACTTGACTTGCATGAGATGTTAGTTATATGCTTTTAGTTTGGCAAACCCTTGCTATCAATTTACGATTTGTTTTGTAATTGTGGTATTTCTTTTACTTATATTTTCGTTAAAATATGTAGCATATTTAGATAGCTTTAAAGATTGATTTATTTTTTTAATTGTGAATAACCATCATACCATGTTTACTAATGTACTTTTTTGTTTGGAAAATTGCATTTTCATAAGTTTGTGCTATTTACTTCTCGTGTTTGATCATAAAATTACCAAATTAACATAGATGCTTACACTATAGCTTCTTTGTTACATAAAGAGAAACAAAAAAAGATGTAATTGGTAGAACTCAAATTTAATCTTATGTTTATGTATAATATATAAAAATAATTTTTCTCTGAGACCGAACTATATAAGGAAATTATAGTTACTTGTATAAGTAAACTATAAATGCATGAAAAAATGACAAAGAGTACATTCGCAAGTCTTTTAGGATTGTTTGAATCCTTACCGACCTTTCATTTCCCATATTTTAGACTGTTAGTTGACACCCATAGTGTTATCAATGACAGCAAACTCCTGCCAAGTTTCATTAACTCATTCAAAGACACCTGCTAAGAATTCCCACCATAAAATTCCCCATATAGGCACTACAATACATATTTGGTACATATAAACACATTCATGTATTATCTAAATCAACAACTCAACTTAATTATACATTCATACCTTGAGCAGGCGTAGAAAATCCTTCCATGACAATCATGTGTTGGTACTTAATCCTCCTCTAAAAACGCACACAACAAATTGCATTACACTTTAGTGTGTGTGATAAGAACATAAAACTGCAAAAACCATTTACATTTTGCATTATAGTGAGGACAACAACAAAGTTAGTTACAACATCAAATAAGAAAACTTCATATTAGAACTAAAGGGGTGTTTGGTTATGCTTATTAAAGGTGCTTATTGGCTTATTCAATTACCATAACACAATAAGGCTATTGATTTTTTATTATTATTTTTATTTATTATTATTTTTTTTAATAATTAGCTTTGTATAATGTTTTTAAGTGGTAAACATGCTAAGGTTGATGTTGATTTTATTTTTTAACTTTAACTATTGATATCATGTTATATAAAATGTGCGAGTTTAGTAGTATATAATGAGTGTTAATGAAGTTAAAATATAAACTAATACTAATACTCATGTAATTTTAAACAAAGTTAATATTATAAAGTATAAGGGCTATAAAGTGTAAGGGGTTATTTGTGTTTTTTCTAAAGTTATTAAAAAACATGGAAACTTGTAATTTTACACTTAGCTCTATATAATTTATTTAAAATTCAACCACTAAAGTTTTATTAATTACTTCCTCTTTTTTAAAGTTTTTGTTTTCATAAATTTGACACCTATATTTTTATGCATTTTTTTTCTTAACCAAATTTCTCCACCAAATTTTTTAATTTTGACCAAATTGGATTCAATTTTGACTTTCTATTGACCAATCACGTCGCTCGATTTTGCTTACGTGGCAAAATCGAGCTCTCCTATTGGTCCAATTTTTTTTACATTGAGAAGGGATTTGCAAAAAAACTCTGAAATGATGTAATTCTTTTATTATATAAAAGATTCTTGAAATTTCCTTTTGTTAAAACATACACGGAGTATATTAGTATTATAGTATGTTACCTAGCACGAGTCGGAGACTGTTCCCAACAGATTCAAAACCCATCGTGCATGCCACGTCCGTAAAGTTTTTTAAATATTGTGTCACTATTCCAATAACAAAAATATAGTGTATCCAATATGGTTTTGATATTGTGGTACACAACCGTACTCATACTTTTGACCTCTCCAAAATAGATAGCGACACCAATTGTTTCAGCACACGTAATACTCCATTTAGTTGGTCCAAAGATTCAAAGTTTCCCAAATGGTTCTATAATTTTATAGTGTTTGAAGTAAATGACTTTTCGTAAGTCGAAATGACGGGTCATTTTACTGTAGGTGTAAATAGCGAATGTTGTAATGCATGACCTTATAGTTTTACCGACAACGTACTTTAGGTGCACCCACATCAGGAAAATGCTTTTATAAGCAAAAAATTGTATATATCTATTCACTTGAATTATCTTTCTATGACTATTTTATACTTATAGCCTTATAGGGTGTTTTACCATCGTAGTTTATTAGGACCACGTATTTCTTGAAAAATAAGCTCTACAAACCTTTTCTATTCGGCAAACAAGTTTATAAGAACTTTCAAATTACTTCAGTTTTTTCTTTCAAATACTTATCAGTTGACGTATGTTTCCAACATGAAAGTATATACCATGTACTCCGTAACTGGGTGTTTGGTAGAGAAAAATAAAATGACAAGAATGAAAATTACTTAGACCGCGTTTAGTTGTAGAAAATTTTCTTTATTTTTTCGTTACTAGATTTTTTGGGAAGAGAATGGATTTTCTTCTCTAGAAAAGAGTTGAGAATTTTGAAAACCCGTTTAAATAGAGTTATATTTTTTTTTCTTTTTTTTAACGGCGGTATTTTAATAAAAATAAAACTAGCAAGAAGCTAGCAATTACATGAGAAATTTTAACCATCAATCCAACTATAAAGCTCCTTGATATATTATTTTTGGTCATCTAGTTCATTTTATTGGACATCGTACGCTTGTAACAAATATTTTTGTTGCTAATTTTAATATTATAATTATCATAATTTTGAGTTTAAAATTATAATAAATAATTAATTTTGTATATATGACATACTAAAGGTTTAGGCATGATACATATATGCAATTATGAATGTTTAGGAAGGATATATATGCATTTAGTAGCTTAAGTTGGATATATATGCAGTTTTTTTTAGCTTTTGGAAGGATACATATGCAATAATAAGTTGAAGTTATATATATATATATATATATATATATATATATATATATATATATATATATATATATATATATATATATATATATATATATATATATATATATTATGCAATTTTTAGCTTTTGAAGAAATGTATATGCAGTTCCCCCGATGTTTTAAAGCCTCTCTTGCCCTAGCTAGAGCATCAAAGGTATTGATGATGGCTTCTGGTACTACGTCTCTGTTCATCGGATTTTTCTCTACAGTATATCTGATTACGATCCCGACCATCTTTAGTAATCCATCTATCCTTTTCGTACGGTTTATCTCTTACAAATTTCTACATATGGTTAGGTTTTTTATAAGTAAAAGAGTTTGTTTAACAAGTGCCCTCAAGGCCGGCACCGTTTATGATGCATTAACTAAACCTAAACTTTCCTTTTCAATTATTAAAATGTATTTAATACTAATTAAAATTATAAATTATCTTAATTAATTAAGATTTTTGATTTAATAGATATAAAACTTCCTTATTTATTCATCAAAACCAATGCTCCGAGTAAAAAATAGCATTTTTTCTTTTATTAGGCTTTGAGTTCCATTATTCATCTTTTGTTTTTTATACACATAACATGTCTGTTAAAATGCCTAAATGAGTTGTACACTTAATGTCCCAATCTATTTGTTTGATATTGATTGGAATTTCGTTTTCGTAGACGTAGTGTAAGTTGTTATTATGGTTCTTGGTTCCAAAAAAAGGATTATGTATGCTAGGAGTGGTCAAGGAAACCCATAAGATGGGTTGTTGGTATGTGACACATGGAGCATCTAAGCATAATGTATGCTAGAAGTGGTCAAGTTTTGTCGTGTGATCCTTCGTGAAACAACGCTACTGGGAGATGTTTGCATTTAGAAGAGTCATATTAGATCAAAGTAATGGCTGCACTTTACATACAAGAACGTATAACATGAACCCTAACAACCCGCTTGTCTCGGTCATGTAATCAAGCGAGAAAGTGGAGATGACACAAGTATTTGTTGCAGAATCGAGGGCCTAAATCCCCTACATGTTCTAGTTGTCTCGTTGCAGCTCAAAACATTGCGTGGACATTGTGGTACAAACTGTCATTTGAGCACCCTCGAATGTTCGCAATCATGTAGCTTGTAGCAAAAAAGAAGCCTAGAGTTTATATGTTTCTACATAATTTTGGTGTTAGCTTTCTAATTGAATTCCAGTGGATCTAAATCTTATGTAATGTTTTTTTTTTTTTTTTTTTTTTTTTTAATTAATGAAAAAGCAACTGTTAAAAAATAAGACATTGATTCATGCTCAAATTTCTATTAACCTGTTTTTGGAATGAATAAAGAATGATAATTAGATTTAATACCAAAAAGAAAAAAAAAAATCATTTATCACTAATATCTCAGGTTAATTTCTCTTTCGTTATCAAACACCGGAAATTATTGAATTTCTCAACCATTTTTGTTTCTCTTAATTTCTATTCTTTATCCTATTTCATTTTACTGAAGTTCTCCCTACAAAATGTGATCATAAGGTTTTAACCAAATGTGCCAACAAGGTTTTACTTTAGGCAAATAACTATCTCATAATATTTACATCATAAATTATTTCGCACGTTTTAATTATGACTTGAACCTATAATCATTTGATGAGAAAGCTTCTCAGAAAACATAGCTTATCATTAAAACACAAAACACCTTTTTCATGTAACTTAGAAGGTGATGAAAGGATTAAATCCGGCATTTACTTTAAATATGTTTTCTTGGACTTTATAAACATTAGTTCTTGGCAGTGCCTTGTTATATTAAATAAGTATTTATTTTAGACATCCCAATTTTTCCGTTCGCTAAGTAGAATATTATTGAGGTTGAATCACGAGTCTCCTGTACACACATTACTTTTTTTCACGAGTCTCCTTTAAACATTACTTGTCCACCATTGTTTTGGTCTTTACCTATGTATTCATTTATATACATTATCTTGCCTTGTTCATTTATATATTAGTCTCATTATGTTTGTACACGTAACAATATAGCACCACGGTATTGGTGATCTGTACGGTATGGAGTCGTCGTACGGTGGCTGGTGACATATGCCGGGAGTGACATGTTTGGCCATAAAGCGTATAATGTTTTTTAAAAGTTTTATGTTTATGTGTAATTTCAATAATATATTTTATATTTTAAAAATGTATCTTGTCATTTTTTAAAGTTATATGTGCCGTCGTTTAATGATTCGACTATTTAATAACTAACTTTTGAATTTCGATTATTTTATACATTGATTTTCAAAAATACGCGATTTGATTCCCAAAAATACTTGATTCTATACCAAAAATATGTCAATTCATACACAAAATAATCGAGATTCAAAAGATATTTAATTATTAAATAGTCTAATTATAACGATTGTACATTACTACATACAACCCGTAAGATATATTTTTAGAAAATTAACAAGTGTTGTAAATATTAATGGGCTTATGTCTATTCACATTTATCTCTAGTGGGCTTTAGGGTTTAAGATGCTTTCATCCACCTTATATATACAATCTACTTGTAACCAGGGGCGGAGCTATTAAGGGACCGGGAAGGGTCCCGGCCCCCTAGGCCTAAGCCCGTTAGTGTATTTTTTCGCGATTTCATGTGTTATTCCCGAAAAAAAAATTGTTTCGGCCCTCCCATTTAATGTTCTTCCGGAACAAAATTTGTTTCGGCCCTCCCAAAATTTTTTTTCTAGCTCCGTCACTGCTTGTAACCTTGATGATTACTTAATAATAATTCTCTATTCCTCTCTTATTCTTGTTTATTATTTTGTAACACGTTATCAGCACGAACTCTAAAAAAAGATATCAAGAAGAGTATAGTCGTAAGCAATGATAATATTGATTGTATGATGTTCGTTGATAATAATATAGTATGTTAACTGTGCACAGTATAAATTTGATATTACAATTCCTTTTAATTCTTTGAACAAAAAGGAACCAATTATGGCCATATGATTTGTTATACGCTTCATGAAAATAATAGTGGGTTTTAATTACTCGTAATAAATTGGTTTTCATTAACATTGAGATAACTTTCAAAGAATGAGGTGGGCTATGATCCGCCGCATTGCGGCGGGGCGTTGTTTCATGTCGTTGATTATTGCATGGTATTTTTTTAAGTAGAAAGTGGGTCGGGTTTCATGTTTTTGTATTTTGCAAGCCCGTTAATGTTTGAATATAAACCCTATATAGTATGAATTAACAATTTCTTTTAAAATTTAAGCGTTTTTTTTTTTTTTTGCGCATATTTTATTGAATAGAAGTTACATAGTAAGACAATAACACTTAATAATCATTCTAATCGAAAACCAAATAACATGAAATAATGAAGTTAACGACCAGTCCATCCAGAAACCTTCAATATTGTTTTCTAACTTACAGATGTAGAAAAGACCAACCGCGGACCTATCTCGGGCTGATTTTTCCATGTCCTCCTGCATTCGATAAGAAATCAGTCGCATTTGAACCAAACAGAGTCTATTCTATAAAGCAGGATGCATGGATCAAACACGTAAACTGATGCACAAACCTCTGCGAATGATGTCATGTTATAGTGGTGTCACAAATCCTGTCACAAAAAATCTGAAATTAGAATATTGTAACAAAATATTAAAGGTTACAAAATTTTGTAACATTCTTTGCTGTACATTCATGATACCATTTCAATGAATCTTGTGTACCTGCTCAGAGCCACTACATTTAGGGTTTCATTTTAAGCATCCATAAATAAGATCCTCTCAGGTTTTATTATGTTTGATTTAACACTAATAGCCATATGATTTAACCTTTAACTTGATTTTCTTATGTGATCTAACGGACAAATAACTAAAATCACTTTACATGGTTACATAATTTTCTTTTTCTTAGGAATCAAGTTTTTTTATATATAAAAACTATGAATCTGCTCTGTTTTTAGAGGCTAAAAAGGATACTAAAAAGGGCCAAATTGGCCCATGCAGAACGTTAGAGATATATGTCTAACCAGATCATTTACTTGTCCAGGCTTAGCGTTAGGGAACTTGCTCCTAATGGTTTCCTCAAGCACTTTCCCTAACGGTGCAGCTCCCAACATAACCGTCCTAATTGATGACAAATCATATTTATCAACCACACAAAATGCAATGCGAATAATGAAAGTACCCCTATTAAGGCTATATTGATCAAACCAAAAGCAATGACTCTTTATCTAGTTGAAATAGTAATTAAAATACAGCGAACAATGTATCTTTTGTAAAAATTTATCTAGTTATCCACTTAAATTCTCATCCAAATTAGCATCCTCGTCAACTTTTCCCCTTATTTTCGCAATCTCATAAAACTATTGGCCAGTTTAAGATTGAGTGATGCATGGGTTTTGCAACCTTTGCACTTAGGTTTTACCTCTCAAGGGATCTTGAGAAGCTTACAACCCCCACCAGGCAGTGTACCTGACCGATGTAGTATAGTGAAGTGGCAAGTACCGGGGGACTGATCGTTCTCTCGGGGAATAGTGTCGTTAGGCTTGAAAAGCTACTCTAATTAGGTCTATGGGTTGAGGGATGATTCTTTTTGTATTTTTATATTTTATGGAAAGCAAGTAAAAATCTCGGTTTTTGGAAGAGTGGACGGAATTAGTTGCTAGTCAACTAACCCAAATAACTACTTTTGCAAATAAAATAAAATAACTAGAAAATTAAAGTGGTTGTGAAACTTATATGAGAGATATATGTGTTTACTTAGATTTCCTTACTCCCTAGCTATCTTTCATATGTTAATTGGTTTGTCGTAATTGTGTGGATGACGGGTTGTATTCCTTTAAACCATTTGTAGGGCCGTGTATGATCTTCCCTAACTCTATAAGCTCCTACTTCACTCCTATGTCGAGTCGACTTAAAGCTCCTAACATGGGATCATTAGAATTCGCTCATATATTAAATACAACCAAATAATCGTAGTACACATCCGATTCATGTTTCTTTAGACGTTCAAGCAAGTTACCGTATAGGAGGTTAGCCAGTTTTCTTAAGCCTAACATCGACTTCACCCACCCACAATAATCACAAACAAACCAACAACATATAATCAATAGCTAGGTTTCATTAGATCTAAGCAAACACAATAAAGACCTAGCCTAGCATGTTAATTGAAAGACAAGCATAAGATATAATCACACAATACATAGACATATTAAATGATTTGGAAAAGACTTATCTTCAATTAAGCATCCAAGTTTCAAGGGTGGAAACCCTCAAAAATACAGTAGAAAAACGAGCTAGGGTTTCTTCCCAAAAGTTGCACACTAATGAATGAAAATTAGAAGAATATATATAGATTTTACAATCTGATGGCGTCACCTTATAGAGTGTGACGCCGTCACCTCGCCGCCAAAACACTATTCAGATTGCTCAGATCCACTTCTGACGCCGTCCCTCTTTAAAGTCTTCTGGGCCGTCACCCTTTACGCTATAACGTGACGGCCTACTTCCATTTACACGTGACGCCGTCACGTGTAATTCCTCCAAAATCTTTCTGGGGCGTCTAGTGTAAAAATCATTCACCTTGTTGTCAAAGCATGACGCCGTCACATGGTAAAGCGTGACGCCGTCAGGTACAATTTCCAGCATTTTGAGACTTTGTCGTTTTCTTCACTTTTATGTTCCAAAAAAGTCCAAAATGCTTCCTTTTCCAGATTTCCTCTTCAAAGTACCTAAAATGACAAAAGGAACGATTTAAGGCAATATTTGATCAAATAATTACGGATTAGGGCTTAAATGACCCCCTAAAAGCGTAACACTTTT
>LBNU01012978.1:16366-28092 GCA_014162995.1 Artemisia annua | reverse complement strand
TTTTTTTTTTTTTTTTTTTTTTTTTTTTTTTTTTTTTTTTTTTTTTTTTGCATACACTCTTGCCCTACTATCCAAAATAATACATCGTAGGGGCCTCGATTCTCCCCTTACACTTGAACTTTTACATACTTTACAATTAACTATTCTAATGACTCGAATTAAGATAATTGAAAAACTTGGAGTACTTTAAAACATTTACGCATACATAGGGGTAATAATTGATGTTCTTCCCCATTACTCCATAACATTAGTACTTTACCAATGAGTCCCAATCGTCCCAAAACAATATGTACAAGGATATGACTCGACTTAGCAACCATGTAATCAATTAGACAATTAACTAAGGGTTTAAACAAAGTTATCACAATAATGCACTAAAGGTGAGTGCATACAAGGTAGGCTAAGGCGATTTGGGTGTGCATTTGGGGTGGATTGTAAACAAATTCTTCCTTTAAGTAAAATGCTTAAAGTTAGAAACGAAAAGATAGGCTCTGAGGGGTATACTAGGGGTATCGTGTACTAAACATGAGTACAACGCTAAGGTGTGGGAGAATTACTTGACCAATGAAGTCAATGTAATTATAATACGGGTGTAAAACAAGGGTTATCCTAATGCCTCTTATCATGTAGTAAATCTAACTACACGAATGTAGTCTCACTTGTGGATTTGGGATGGTCCTATCGCAAGTTCTAGAATCTATAGGCTACCGGTACACACACAAGCATCAGCAATGAATGCTTTTCCTAACAATTCTAGGGGAGAACCTCACATATTTAGGGGAAAATTTTTTTTGGTGGTACGGTTTTTGTGCTAGTCATACAATTCCCTATCCATGAGACGCTTATTAAGACCAAAGTTTCACTCCTATATGTTGTAAAAAAATTTAAATTTGCGCTAAAATTGCCCTAACAAATATTTCTCTCGGTTTTATTACACACTTACCCTTAAACAAAACAAAAATCAAGTGTAATTGCATTTTCTAAGGTGTCTTCATTTACCACCCCCCCCCCCTTACACTTAAACCGAACATTATCCCCAATGTTCACATAGAAGATGTAAAAGTAGAAAATGAAAGATGAAACAAATACTCCCCTGATTCGTTTGATGTGGATCATGTGGTAACATGGTTAGATCTTCTTCCAAGATGATGTAAAAGCTCCAAGATCGAAGCGACTCCAAAAGCTTGATGTCATGAACTTGATTCCATGTTCATCTTCTTGTCCAAAATAACCTGTTAAACCTGAGAAAACAATCTAGGCAAACCTTGCATAAAATCAGCGGTAAATTCTATATATGGATATAATGTTTGTGGAATGAAAGTTTTGCAGATTCCTGGAATTAAAGATGCAGTAATTTTTATAATCCGGCAGAAAAACTAAATTTTAAAAATGTTTTCTGGAATCAAAGGCTGACGCCGTCAGCTTTTAAGGGCTGACGCCGTCAGAATTGATCTGACAGAATCCTTATGTTTAGTTTCCGGAAAATTTCTGGAAAAACAATTACCTCTCCTGGAATCCTGCAAAATTTCATTATGACTCGATACAAGCATTTGACTCAAATAAATACTAATATGTATGTTTATTTTATATCGTTATAATTCATGTTCCAATTCGTTCTTGTAAACAAATTTAGATTTCCCTTACACTTATCTTTTGCAAAATACCTTTATATGTAGTTAAAACGAAGTTAAAAACAAAATAAAGAATTTTTACAATTTATCTTGAAACATGAATCAATAACAATAAAAATAAAATAAAACATACATACGGAAACAAATAAATTTAAATAAACAAACACACAAAACAAATAAAGCTTGGGTTGCCTCCCAAGAAGCGCTTTTCTTTATTAACGAGTCTTGTAGCTAGACTCAAAGTCACACTCTACTACGTGACTTCATCGTTGCGTGATATGACGTATCCCTGGTAGAGATAATCCTTGCCATCATGGGGGTAGTGCTTTAACCGTTCTACATTTGCAGTCACTTCTCCTCCTATTTTGCTGCTCAAGGTTACCATCCCATCTCGTCCTCGGCTTTTGATTGTGAATGGTCCATACCACCAGGGACTTGGTTTGTCGGGGGGTACTTTTATTTCTGAATGTTGCAGGAGTACTAAGTCCCCTTCTGTAAACTTCATAGGGTTTTTGTCCTGCTTATCACTCTCCTTAGCGTTGTTATCTCCATCCTTACTTTCTCTATCCTCGACTTCTTTGTAACTCTTAATCCTTGTCTCCCAAGCAAGGATTTTCTCTCGAACATGACCACGAGGCGTGTTGGAGTCTGCCTTAGTCATCTTTTGTAGCATGATTTCCTTTAAATAGCGAGGGATCGTTGGTAAACTAATCGCTTTCTTCCCCCTTTTTATTCGGATGGTGCTACTTTCGTAATCGATTTGTGCCTTAGCCGTAGCGAGGAAGGGTGCCCCAAGAATGATTGGCATATTCTCTTCATTTCTATCAATGATCATGAAGTCGACTGGGTACATAAATCCGACGACGTTGACTAACACATCTTCTGCCACTCCTAGTGGGTATTCATAAGAATGTTTGGCGAATGAGAGCTTGGTGTGGGTGATGGAAGGTGGTTTGTCAGTTAACTGAACATAGATGGACAAAGGCATTAAACTCACGTCGGAACCTTGGTCAGCCACTGCATCCAGATACTTTAGTTTACCTATGCCGCATGGTACTTCGAAGACTCCATGAAATTCTTGCTTAGCGACTATCTTTTGTTTCATGAGGCTTCCGTACAATTGTCCCCCGGGTATCACGTCTGCTTCATCATCCGGTGTCGTCTTCTTGGGCTTCTTTTCCGGAAGATGAATACGTCGATAATTTCTTATCCAATCGCTTATCATTTCCTTGTTTATCTCATGCTTCAGGTAATGCTTTACCTGTTGTGATTTTGGTGGCTCTTCTATTGGGCGCTCATCTGGCGGTGTCTCCTCTCTCCTGCACGTAATAGTTTCAGTGTCTCCACCATGTGGAATGAGGTCAATTTTGTAACATTCCTTAGTTATCAACTCCTCCCTTCCTTCATTGTTATCCCTGTGGACAATGGAAACGGTATTAACAAATTTGGTGTTGGGGTTATTGATGTCTCCTCGCATCAACACCTTCTCGGGGGCTTTTGTTTTTGTGTATTCTTTCAAAAGATTCATCATCTCAGCCATTTTCTCTTGCATTTCTTCCCTCTGCCTGTAGACGACCTCCTCGAATCTTGCCAGTCGTTCGGAATGTGTTGACATATATTCTCTCATTCGATTTTCGAATTCTGGACTAAGCGCCTGGGGAGGTGGGATAGGTTGAGCATGTTTATAGAAAGATTCAACACTTTCCCTACGAGGCGATTCAGATAATGATGTCAGCTTTATGTTAGAGATGGAGTTGACTGTTACTTGTTGTGGGCTTAGGCGTCTCTTCTTCCTTTCAGATAGGTCGTCAACCCTCCTCTCAAGTGCGTAAAGGCTTTCCTCGGAAAGTTTAGTGGCATCAATCGATTTCACAATATGAGAGGTCTCCCATACCTCATTATTGTAGAGTGCAAGCTCGTCGATGATTTCCCATGATTCCTCGGCATTTTTGTCACGTAATCTGCCACCGGCGGCTCGATCGATGAGACGCTTGGTGTGGTAATTAACGTGATCATAGAAGATTTGGATTTGAAGCCAGAGATTTATACCGTGGTGAGGGACTTTTTGAAGCATATCATTAAATCGAGTCCACGTCTCGTAGTGGGTTTCGCCTTGAAGTTGCTTGAACATCAGGATGTCACTTCTTAGTTTGGTAGTTCTCCCTGGTGGGAAGAAGTGAGCAAGGAAGAGAGTGGTGAGAGCATCCCAAGAGGTGATGGATCCTGCGGGTCGACGTTCTAGCCATTGACTAGCTTGGTCTCGCAGAGAGAATTGGAAGAGACGTAATCAGGTAGTCTCTCGAGTTTCAACATTAAGGTCTATGGAGTCAACGATTTTAAGAAAGTCCTTGAGATGTTGATTTGGATCTTCGGAACGAAGTCCATGGAATGCACATCCGCTTTGCACCAACCGGATGGTGTCGGATCGCAAGGGAGACACATTGGCTCCTTGGGTGAGCTCAATGGTGTTTCGATAGCCTTGGTGGCTAGGACGGGAGTATTCTCCTAAAGTGCGGGCTCTAGGAGGCGGGTTTGGTTGTGGTGGATTGTTGGGGTCGAGGATATTACCACCTTCCATGATGTCGGATGGTAATGGTTACGAACAAAAACCCGAAGAAAGATATAGACTAAAGAAAACTTAGAAAAATAAAATAAAAATCTCACTAGAAAGGATTCTAATGAGTAGACCTAAGTAAAAAATAAAATTTTCAACCTAAACAATAACTATTCCCCGGCAGCGGCGCCAAAAACTTGATGCGTGGGTTTTGCAACCTTTGCACTTAGGTTTTACCTCTCAAGGGATCTTGAGAAGCTTACAACCCCCACCAGGCAGTGTACCTGACCGATGTAGTATAGTGAAGTGGCAAGTACCGGAGGATTGATCGTTCTCTCGGGGAATAGTGTCGTTAGGCTTGAAAAGCTACTCTAATTAGGTCTAAGGGTTGAGGGATGATTCTTTTTGTATTTTTATATTTTATGGAAAGCAAGTAAAAATCTCGGTTTTTGGAAGAGTGGACGGAATTAGTTGCTAGTCAACTAACCCAAATAACTACTTTTGCAAATAAAATAAAATAACTAGAAAATTAAAGTGGTTGTGAAACTTATATGAGAGATATATGTGTTTACTTAGATTTCCTTACTCCCTAGCTATCTTTTATATGTTAATTGGTTTGTCGTAATTGTGTGGATGACGGGTTGTATTCCTTTAAACCATTCGTAGGGTCGTGTACGATCTTCCCTAACTCTATAAGCTCCTACTTCACTCCTATGTCGAGCCGACTTAAAGCTCCTAACATGGGATCATTAGAATTCGCTCATGCATTAAATACAACCAAATAATCGTAGTACACATCCGATTCATGTTTCTTAAGACGTTCAAGCAAGTTACCGTATAGGAGGTTAGCCAGTTTTCTTAAGCCTAACATCGACTTCACCCACCCACAATAATCACAAACAAACCAACAACATATAATCAATAGCTAGGTTTCATTAGATCTAAGCAAACATAATAAAGACCTAGCCTAGCATGTTAATTGAAAGACAAGCATAAGATATAATCACACAATACATAGACATATTGAATGATTTGGAAAAGACTTATCTTCAATTAAGCATCCAAGTTTCAAGGATGGAAAACCCTCAAAAATATAGTAGAAAAACGAGCTAGGGTTTCTTCCCAAAAGTTGCACACTAATGAATGAAAATTAGACGAATATTTATAGAATTCACAATCTGACGGCGTCACCTTATAGAGTGTGACGCCGTCACCTCGCTGCCAAAACACTATTCGGATTGCTCAGATCCACTTCTGACGCCGTCCCTCTTTAAAGTCTTCTGGGCTGTCACCCTTTACGCTATAACGTGACGGCCTACTTCCATTTACACGTGACGCCGTCACGTGTAATTCCTCCAAAATCTTTCTGGGGCGTCTAGTGCAAAAATCATCCACCTTGTTGTCAAAGCGTGACGCCGTCACATGGTAAAGCGTGACGCCGTCAGGTACAATTTCCAGCATATTTTGAGACTTTGTCGTTTTCTTCACTTTTATGCTCCAAAAACGTCCAAAATGCTTCCTTTTCCAGATTTCCTCTTCAAAGTACCTAAAATGACAAAAGGAACGATTTAAGGCAATACTTGATCAAATAATTACGGATTAGAGCTTAAATGACCCCCTAAAAGCGTAACACTTTTCGCCTCATCATTGAGCATAACCCAAATCAGCTCGTTATCATGCGAGTACATTACAGGTGCTACCAAACTGTTAACCTAAACTTGGTCATGTTTACAATCCTTCGAAACTAAAAGAAAACTTTTGTTTAATGTCACTCTATCCTATTTCCTTGTACCTTGATGCGCATGCAAGAAAAAAGACAATTATTTGACGACAGCAGCAAAAGAAAATATACCTTATCTACGGTGAAATCGAAGTTTATTGATATTCTGAAATATGGCTGACACGTGTGGCTGGAAGAGCTTCATGTAATGGCAAGTGACAAAGAACCTAAAGGTGGTTTTCATTCAGTAGACGAAAGTATATATACACAAAAGCCAACTCGGATAGTTACCTGTAGAATGGCATTTTCTTGGTACTCTGACAAAAACTCGTAAGGCAAAATCGAATCAACCTAAATAACCCTGACCAAATTCAATCAGTATAAAAAAATGTCCTGATAATGCAGGAACCCAGTTACGCAGGTACTCATAGATTTTCTTGCCTTGGGGCACAGAGGTCCTGCGTTCGTTGTTTCCAACCGAACTGCTAGTACGACCTGTAACAACAGCAGGTCTGAAAGAATAAGTGTAACCCAAACCATCATCTATATCCTGTCTGCAGTAATGTAGTCATATAAAAACTGATAGGTCGACCTGCGTCGAGTGGCTGAACGATTTCGTGTGATGTATGGTACGTGGGGACATAGGATCCTTCCCCGATGTTTCATTTGTTGCTGATCTATAAAGCTCTTTTGCTTGAACACAAAGTTAATGAGTCCAATGCCACAGACACCTGAAAAAGTAAACGTCTTGAGTAAGATGTATAGTTACAATGAAACACAATCTAAATAGTGACCGACAATTTTTTTCAAAATAAAAGGCAACCTAAACCGTTTATACTTTATACTATGCCATCTGGCCATTAATATCAGTATAACAATGAACGTAGAGGTCACAATTTCAATCCATGTACTTAATAATTATCTCAAATGGATCAAATTTAAAAATTAAGTTTAAACGGCAACGGGTCAAATGGATCAAAAGTTGCAAACAGTTTCTTTTCAATGCAGACAATCTTCTAAAACTTTTTTATTCAAAGTTGTCAGTTATCATTATGTTAAAGTTTAGATTGGTAATCATAATTAACTGCTAATCTAGTTGGAAAATAATCATAATTAAATACAATGTATTGAGAAAGAAATCTCATCTACCTTTAGCTCAAACTTTGGCTGATGTCACATGGTCAGTTTCGGTACGGCGGGCCAACAAAGGAGCAGCAAAAACATCATTGTTGCGGTTGCCCTTTTTTTCCTCCTGAAATGTAAGCAGAAAGATGTTTGATAAAACAGTTTGAATGCTCAATTTACTCTAAAATGAACACTTTTCAATAAGTAATTGTAAACAGTCGCTAATGTGACAACATATTTTAAACCGTTCACAAAGACAGTTCTTTTAACATTTTGACATATAAGAGAAAATTATTAATTCTGCAAGTCTTTAAAAATTGTTAATTCATTACTCAAGACCGTACAGAGAAATATCAAAAGATATCAGGGTTAAGTGTAAGATGTAATGTATGTAGAATCAGTATTTTACTCCAGGCCCAATCAATATACAATCCAATCCAATAGTAACCCAATATGAAGTGATCAACTCCCAATATGAAGTGATCAACTCCCAATATGTGAGGGGTTGCAATTACGCATACCAAGTCACCAAACAATGTATATATCCATGTAGTCAATATAGTAGTCTCAATCAAACAATCAATCAATCAAATCTAGGATGCATCCATACGCCCCTGCAGGCCAATCATAAACATGGCAGTAGTCGATAACAAAATCAGGGACGGTGTGGTACATCTCTCCAACCACACTAGAGTACATAACATTGGTGCATCAATGCTATGGTTGTGGCTACTCCACAACAAGTAATACCTGGGTAAATACTGAAGGGTCATGTAGTCAAGGTTCAATATCAAAGTATAAATGCCAAGTCAAGATCAAAGGTTCAATGCCAAAAGTTCAATATCAAAGGTTCATTATCAAAGGTTCAGTATCAAAGGTTCAGTAACAAGGTTCAATATCAAAGGTTCAGTATCAAAGGTTCAATATCAAAGGTCAATGTCAAAGGATCAATCAAAGATGTAATTTCAATGGTTCAAAATGGAGAGGTCAAAGCCCAAGTTCCCAATCCACAAGGTTCACTATTCCAAGTTCCAAAGTCCCATAGTTCATAAATCAAAGGGTCATAATGAGAGTTTAAAACAAAAGTTCAATTTAGCAGGTTCCCATCACTTGTTTAAAAAAGGTTCGTAGTACAATCCCATTTAAAAAGGTTTATAACAGGGTTCATTTAGAAAAGATCTTCCAAAAGATGGCATTAATAAAATGATCTTTAATAAAGGTTTGCATAAAATGTTCTTTAAAAGTGGTCTTTATGAATTTATAAAAATCCCATAGATAAGTGATCTTAAATCATATTAAAAGTGCCGTTATAAAATAGTTTCTCCTATAAATGTTTCCATATCATAATTAAGAAAAGAAATTTCACCTCCCGCTAATCCCAAAAGAACATTCAAGGTCTCACAAGGGTTTCACCTCCCGTTACAATATCCCAAAGAGTATCCAAAGTCTCACAAAGGTTCAAAGATTAAGGTCACAAAAGGTTATCGAACGGATCATAAGGGTTCAAATGAATAACAATAAGATCGCAAGTACTGATGAAACACATCAATCATAGAGCCAAGTACGAAGGATCATAATCAAGATCAAACGGAATCATAATACGATAACAAATCAAAGACAAAGTCAAGAGAGAGGAGGTGTGCACTCTTACTGAAAGAGTACGGAATATCTGTACCTTTGTCGAGTCAAAACAAACCGAGATCAAACGAAAGGAGAACGGTCATCCCCGCTTCACCAAACCTAGAAGCAGAATGGATTCGAATCAAGAAGAGTTCAATCACGTAAGTTACCTCTTTTAGTTATCTTTCCATTTTTAGTAACTTTCCATATTTAGCAGCTTTCTATTTTAGGTAACTTTCCATATTTAGAAACTTTCCACTATAAGTAGTTTAAGCATTTTAGAAGACTTTCTATTTTTAGTAAGTTTCCTTCTTTAGAAAGTTTCTAATTTTAGAAGGTTTCCATAAATAGTACTTTCCACAAATAGCAGGTTTTCATAATTAGCAGATTTCCAAAATTAGCAAGTTTCCACATATTAACATATTCATATAAATTATTTCTATCATTTAATCAAGTTCCCGTGGCCTCAAGTGTTAAGGATTTCATTTTACACAAGATTTGTGAAATTAGGGTTTCTTAAAGTCACTTAATATGTTTTAGGGTTAAAAGTGTCAATAGAACAAGTTAACGGTCACAAGTGATAATATACTTATTATAACACATAAACATAAGTCACATAATCCAAAAATGCCAAATTTACACTTTACATCCTTTAGTCTCCAAAGTTACATATTAATCCTTTAATTATCCAATTTACCCATATTAAACCATTAACTAATATAATTTAACATATAAGCCACATAGCTTTACAAAAATGTCACAAACAGACCCTACATCATTTTTAGGTCGAAACATACCTCATATATCCATATTTACATTTTTAGTCCCTCTAGTTATCATATTTACAATTCAAACCTTTTAATTATCTAATTAACATATAAACCACATAATTAACCAAATAACCACATAAGTCCACCAAGTATCACAAAATTACAATCTTAGTCCCTCTCATTTAATTAAGCCAAAATATATATATAATTACATAAATAACCCCTTAAGTTTTCTAATTTCAGAACAAACATTTTATTTATATAATTTATCAAATAAACCTTTTAAATACAAATTTAACACATCACACCCTCAAGTAACATTTTCTACTATTTTCCCCTGGTCCAAAATAAGTTTCAAAAATATCCGGCAAGTTTAGAGATTTACAGAACACACCCTTCTATTTATTTATTTATTTACAATCGGTAATAATAAAACACAACAAAAACCTAACCCTAATACCCCAATCATCATACTAATAATTACACATTAATTAAAAATTAATTTAACATCACCAACCAGAAAAACATAAACCATAATTCTGAAACCCTAATTTTCCTTTATTTTTTCTTTATTTTGTCGATCGGTAACTAATGAATAAATTCCAAAACTAAATTTTAGGCTTCCAAAATTATGAAAAATATTTTATTAGAGTTTTATAATTAGTATAGGACCTGGGAAAAATATTTTAGAAGCATGCAAAATTGTGTATAGCCGATTGAATATTTTTATCCATTTTAGGGTTTTTAATTTCGAACAAGTGATATATTCATCATGGATCAATTCCATTATTTTTTACAGGTCACATATGATATAAGAAGTGATAGAAAAATACCATAAGGATTTTAAAACGTGTGGTGAGGTAGAACGAATTTCTTGTTCTCGGCTAAGATAAATCGACCAAAATAAATCACCCCGATCAAACTATCGACCCAGAAATCTTTTCACTATTTTTAATATCTTCTTGGACATCAACCACGACCATGAAAAATGTAGGAGGACTTCAAAAAATTTTTGGAGCCGCCATGGGAGTTTTAGAGAGAAAATAGGGTTTTTAAGTTTATTAAAATGGTAAAATGGATTCCAAAAATATATAAAGGTACTTTGGGGGTGATTAGGCCGAATTATGGGCTGGTATTAAGGAGTAAAAATCAGAAATATTGTTTCCAAAATTACTTTATGCATATCTTAACTTATAAATAATTTGGTACAAAGTTTTAATTCATTTTGGACTACTTTATAATATTTAGGCGTGCCACATATTTTATCTAAGTTCCAAATAACTCAAATGCTCCAAAAAAATTTATATTTATCATTTGTTACAAATTTCCAAGTGTTTGGGATTTATTTGGTATTTTATTTAAGTTATTATTCAAAATTTTAAATTGGAGGGCATTTTGGTAATTTAAACGTGAAGTGAAAATGTGGGTTTTACAAAAGTAACATGATTACAAATATAAAGTGACATTGAAATTCACATGTTAAACATTACAAGTTAACAAATAAACAACTTATCAGATTTCGAATATGTAGAAAGTGTGCTTCATATTACAAATTAGTTTTTGCTTCTAGTTAAAATTATAATGTTCATATGTTGTTTCATATCTAAGTTGTTATTTTTTTGGTTTTTTAAACTCTATTGTGATTTACAAGAACAACAAATGTTCTATTGTGATTACATAACGAGAATTATGTTATATTCTATTGTTAATTTTTCAAACTCTCATGTAATTTACAAAAACAATAGATGTTTTATCGTGACTATAAAGACTTAAAGAGAGAATCAAAACAACATAGCATCATGTTATGGTTGAAAAAAAATTATTAGAACCTCAAGTTCTATTATGATTCTTTCATAAATCAATATCATAAACTCATGTTATATTATGTTTATTCATAATAAAACCTCAAGTTTTATTACAATGAATAAATTAAAAATACAATAAGCTCAAGTTATTGTATCTTTTTTGTTAATACAAATATCGCCTAAAAACGTTATTTATATTTTAACGATCTTTACTAAGTTTTGTTAATGACAAGATACAAACTTTAGCTTGTAATAAAACATCACTTTAGTTTCTAAGTCTTATATAACTAAGCTTTGCATTTCTATTTAAACATGAACTTGTTTTATATTGTTTAAATGAAAGCTTTAGAAATATTCATTCATGAATATATTTTATGTTTAACTTGACATGAATCAATGCATAGCTAAATTAATGTGACTTAGGTCTTTTAATAAGTGTTGTCACATCAAGTATTGAAGTCTTGCATGTGCTATGTGTTAGGATGAAGTCTAGCCTTTAAG
>LBNU01012976.1:54861-74656 GCA_014162995.1 Artemisia annua | reverse complement strand
CCAGCAGTAGAGTAGTCTGCCAGCAGTAGAGTAGAGTTAACTTAAAACCCAACACAGCCTTTCTAGTAAAAGAAGAGAAGTCTTCTTTTCCCAAAATCTCTTTCTTCTAAAAATTCTTCAAAAGAGATTTTGTGGTGTACAAGGTGGCCATTGGTCTTAAATTTTCTCGTATATGTTACCACTCACATTAATGGCTACTAAACGTTAAAATGGAAAAACGGGTCATTAATTGAGGGGGAGCGTATGTGCTCAAAATTTCTGTACCTTTAAAAATTTTGTGCACCAGCCACAGTAAAAACTCAAAAAGTGTCTCAAAATCAGTAAACGTTTAAAATTTTGCCACATGTCTCTCCAAAGCTTTTTCGAAAATCATTTAAATCAATTGGGATCACAAAATCTCAAAAGATTTGAAAATTTATGATCGGGGGAGAGAATGTGATTTAAATATAAATACTGATTTAAAAAGTGATGTTTTTGGACTCATAAAGAATGTTTGTGGACTTTCGAGAACGCTCCCTTATGTGCTAAAATGTTAAAGATTTTGGATTTTAATCATAAGCATATATTAAGGGGGAGCAAGTGATTAAATGTGATGTTTTTGGATGTATAAAGATGTTTTGGACTCAAAAGATCACTCCCTTATGTACTAAAATTTTAAAAGATTTTGGAGCATGAACTAAGCACATATTGAGGGGGAACAAGTGATTTAAAATGATGAATAAATGATCTCTTTTGCAAGCTCACCCGTATGTGCCAAAGTTTTTCAAAATTGATTCAATCAATGTGCATATATTGAGGGGGAGCAAGTGGCTAAGAGTCTTTCGCGGGTTTTTACAAATTCAAGTAAAAACCGTGAATTGCTTATGACTCAGAATTTGACTCATGAATTGACGAAACATGAATGTCGTGAATCGAAAAGACTAGTCCTGGCCGGGTAATAATTTCAAGCTGGTCTAACCAGTGATGTAAACGTGTCTCGAAGAGGACTGGTCAAAGTAGATAGTACCGTTTCGAGAAACTCTTCTTAGATATATACTTTGACGGGTCTAACTTCCTTGTTTAAGGAATGTTAACAACTTCAAGTTAGTTATTAGGGCTAGTTATCACCTAAAAGCTGATAATGGATCCCTTTAACTAAGCAACGTAAACGTGTCCCTCGGGTATATGTCTATTAAGAGCCGATCAATTCAAATAAGTGCAACTCACCCCGACATGTGCAAATTTCTTTCTTCCTATAAGCACATGTTAAGGGGGAGCATTTGAAAAATGATAAAACTCTCAAGGTGTTAACAAAAATGTGTTTCTTTATCATAAACACCTTGAGAGAATTTTCAATGATTTTGGTTATATGGCGAATGTGGAAAAATACCAAAAGACCGACCACTTTAATTTAATGCATGGAGTTATAAGGATGGTTAGGTTAGGTATATGTTCCCATGATCCACCAGAACCGGAGGGATCTTCCCAGGGACAATCCAATAGATAGATTAGAAGTCCTTAGGAATGATTGAAAAAAGGAGAAAAGTGAGAAAGGGAAGAGTGCCGACTGAGACTGAGCTAGGACTGGAACAAACCCAACAAGGTTCTAGTAAATGAAGTCTCGGTAAGCACTGAAGGGGTTGAAGAATTAAAAAGAAATGAATTGAGAAAGGGTGAAAAGAAATAGCCCTCCAATTATTCAACCTTAGGGCAGAAACCGGGTTCAATTCATATGCTACTGATTGTTACCAAGGTAACATCGGTATTGAAGATAAAGACGTCATGGACCCAGTGACGCACTGCACTAAACCTCCCAGCCACTCAAGTTCTCTTAAAAGAGCTTGTTTCATTCTCACGGGGAACCGGTGTAAACTATCGACTAGTCTCTTAGAGCTAGTTGATATTGAAACAGGAGACCCCTCCCTAGTCTCCGAATAGGATAACCAATGTGCACTTATCGAGTCTAGAGCCAAGAGATGCATCAAAAGATCTCATAGGAACACTTGATACTTCTACACTGGTTGTTCAACATTAAGGACACCAGATGTAATATTTTGAGTCCTACGCAGATCTTAGCAATCTGCCGAGAACACTTATGAGGGAATATACATAAGTATTTCCCAGTGATTGAGTGGAAACTCCTGCTAGGGTCAACATCAAACAGCCCTGACATCAGGTCACTTCGGTAATCTCTTGTGGGTTACGCTTAGTATGTTCGGTGGTGTTCCAAAATGTCTACAGTCGTGGGGTGATCTCCAGCGACTCACCTAATCGTTGGTGTACTTCGGTATGTCAGTGTAAGCCCTTTCGGGGGCATCCGATTAGGAACGGCCTTGGTAAGGATTAGAGAAAGTCTTCACACTATGCTGTTGACGATCTCGAAGTCCGAACTTGTAAGTGCCGGTATGTTTATTACTAACCAAGTTTTATGCAGCTCAACATACCAAACTTACCATGTTCACCACCATCACTCTAGTTCCACATGCTCATACCAACATCTAAAAGGAGACGTCTGAACTGTTCAACCAGGAAGATCTACTCAACAAAGATGTATGGGCATGTTGGAAAGGCGTAATCACACCAAAGACAAAGAAGTTGACGATTGATGCTGATTGCTGAAAAGATGCAGATTCATCATCTCATGCTTACACTTCAACATCATAACGCAAGATATCATGATCAAAGAATGGGCTTCCACTATGCTTCCACAACTCTGATGCAGAAGATCATGATCCAGAAAAGTGTAAAGCATGTCATCACAAAGATAATCACAACATCACAAAGAGACACATACACTCAAAGATGACTTGAAGCTAATTATATGGATGAAGAGCGAAGATCAAAGTCAAAAGATCATCATATACATCAAGGAAGTCATCTTGAGTCGTTTATCCATGAAGAATCAATAACTACGAGCTACAAGAGAATCTACAAAGATTTCAATGCAAGAATTCAAGAATCAAGATCTAAAAGGGTGACCTCTCTTAGGGGGAGATTGTTAGGAATACGACTTTTGTATAAGAAAGATTCGGTCACCCAGACATGATTAAGCATTGTTTAGCTCGTAGTAGTTACATTAGTTAGTTATACGTAGTTTAGAATTAGATTAGTTCGCGGAAGAAGGACGGGTCTTTACCCACTGTATACCTGATCCGCAGCCCAAGTGGCACGCCCAAGTGGCAAAACCCATGTATATAAACCCCTCTCCATCCTTGGAGAGGGTAAGCCTTCTCTCATAATTCTATTTTCTTTTTTTTTGTTTTCTCTCAAGGCTTCATCTCTTTCTCTCTCTAACTTTCTCTCTCTACATTTCTTTCTTCTTTTTCTTACTTGGATCGAACCATACCACAAGGTTAGTCATGTTTGTGATGTTAACTAGTATCCTACAAAAGGACTACTTCAATAGGTTACCCACTAAGGAAGAACGGGCGTACCATAAGGATTTATTTAATGACCCCGAAACACCATACTTCTTAGGTAACCCAATCATTAAGACGGGCGACCCATCCAATCTCAACGTACCATGTAACATAGGTCACTTGCATGTTTGGAAGGTCTACATAGATCTTAAGTCTCCAATAAACATCATGACTAGAGCCCACTACAATCTAATAATGAAAAAGCAACTGGGACTTAGGACATTTCCTAGCACGGGATGGATAAGCAATTTTGTGGGAAGAATTAGGGGACTACATGTCTATATAGGGAATTTCACCTATATCACCGACTTTGTGATTATTGAGGACATTCGCCCGGTAGTAGATGCATGCTTAGCTGAAGTAGTTTTTGGAAAGCCGTTTGTTGAGGCCTATAAAATGAATTATGACCCATCTCTAGGGATAGTTAGGTTCAAGGACGAGACCGATGATGTAGCTTACCAAATGCCTTATAAGATAGAGCAATACCGACTCTTGTCAAACATCGAGAAGGAGCACAAGCAAGCGGTCTACTATAGGAATGACAAAGATAGAAGTAGAGGAGTAGACTATGTTATGAGTAGGATACTTGGGTTCTACAAAGAATGCTTGCAACTAGGTCCGAAATATAAGACTAAGCCCGAGGATGACCTAGAGAACGTGACCAATGATGGAGTCACGTAATAGAGCCCGACTTTGAGTCTAGCTACAAGACTCGTTAATAAAGAAAAGCGCTTCTTGGGAGGCAACCCAAGCTTTATTCGCTTTATTTGTTTTGTTTGTTTGTTTGTTTTTATTTCCATGTGTATGTTTAATTGTTATCGTTATTGATTCGTATTTCAAAATTGTAAAAATGCTTTATTTTGTTTTTAACTTCGTCTTAACTACATATAAAGGTATTTTGCAAAAGATAAGTGTAAGGAAAATCCAAATCGGTTTAAAAGAACAAATGAACATGAATCATAACAATATTAAATTAACATACATATTAGTAATTGTTTGAGTCAAATGCTTGTATCGAGTCATAATGATATTTTGCAGGATTTCCAGGAATTAAGAATTGAGTTTTTCCAGAAATTTTCAGGAAACTTAACATGAAAATCTGTCAGATCACTTCTGACAGTGTCAAGCCCCAGGCTAACGCCGTCAGGATCAATTTTCTGGAATTTTTGAAAGTTTTGTTTTTTTCCTCCGGAATCATAAAATGCTTTATAAAATCTCTAACTTATAAACTCCAGGAATCTGCAAAATATTCATTCCACAAGCATTATATCCTTATACAGATTTATCCCGCCGATGTTACGCAGGGTTTCGTGTTTGTTTTCTCAGGTTTAACAGATTATGTTGGACAAGAAGATGATTTATATTTCGGAAAGGAAGCTTTGAGCGTTCATTTTCTTGGAAGAAGATCTAACCATGTTACCACTTTATCTACCGAGCGAATTAGGGGAGTATTTGATTTCATTCTTTACCTTATTTACTTTTACATCTTGTTATTTGAACATTGGGGACAATGTTCATCTTAAGTGTAAGGGGGGGGGGGTAAATTACGATACTTTAGAGAATGCAATTACACTTGATTTTTGCTTGTATGATGGTAGGTGCGTAATAAAACCTAGAGAAATACCTGTTAGGGTAATTTTAGTGCCAAATTTATAATTTTTTACAACATATAGGAGTGTAACTTTGGTCTTAGTGAGCGTCTCGTGGATAGGAGTTATATGACTAGCACTAAACCGTACCACTAAAAAATTTTCCACCCCAAATATATGAGGCTCGCCCCTAGAATTGGTAGGAAAAGCATTCATCTTTAATGCTTATGTGTGTACCGGTAGCACTTAGATTCTAGAACTTGCGATAGGACCATCCCGAATCCACAAGTGAGACTACATTCGTGTAGTTAGATTTACTACATGATAAGAGGCATTAGGATTAACCCATTGTTTTACACCTGTGTTTTTGTTATAATTACATTGACTTCATTGGTCAAGTATTTCTCCCACACCCTTGCGTTGTACTCATTTTTAGTGCATGATACCCCTAGTACACCCTCCAGAACCTATCCTTTTCGTTTCTAACTTTAAGCATTATACTTAAAGGAAGAATTGATTACACCCCACTTAAATGTATACCCAAATCGCCTTAGCCTACCTTGTATGCACTCATCTTTAGTGCCATTATTGTGACAACATTTTGTTAAACCCTTAGTTAATTATCTAATAGCATTACATGGTTGGCTAAGTCGAGGTTCATATCCTTGCTACATATTGTTTTGGACGATTTAGGAGCTCATGGGTAAAGGTACTAGGTGTAATGGGAGTAATGGGGAAGAACAACATTATTACCCCCATATGGTTGTAAATATTTTAAAAAGTACTCCAAGTGTTTCGGATTATCTTAATTCGAGTCATTAGAATAGTAATTTGTAAAGTATTTTTAAGAGTTCAAGTGTAAGGGGGGGAACCGAGGCTCCTAGATGTATTATTTGGGATGGTTAGGGGCAAAAAAAAAAAAAAAAAAAAAAAAAAAAAAAAAAAAAAAAAAAAAAAAAAAAAAAAAAAAAAAAAAAAAAAAAAAAAAAAAAAAAAAAAAAAAAAAAAAAAAAAAAAAAAAAAAAAAAAAAAAAAAAAAAAAAAAAAAAAAAAAAAAAAAAAAAAAAAAAAAAAAAAAAAAAAAAAAAAAAAAAAAAAAAAAAAAAAAAAAAAAAAAAAAAAAAAAAAAAAAAAAAAAAAAAAAAAAAAAAAAAAAAAAAAAAAAAAAAAAAAAAAAAAAAAAAAAAAAAACGAATATATTGCAAAAAAAAAAAAAAAAAAAAAAAAGAGAAAAAGAAAAGTAGAAAAAACATACGGACTACCATCCCGTTTCTTTTTATGTTTACTTTATGTTTTTATTAGTTTTTGATTAGCTTAAGTCGAGTCTAGTCTTGGCTTAGCAATGCCATATTGTACATGTAATTAATCAAGATCTTTAACTCGCCACCAGTAAAATATCCCTTATCCAACAAATCCGTGTTTTTCATATCCCTACACCTAATTACAACCCTTTTTGTAAAGTCCTCTTTGATAGTTTATCTTAGGTGATTACGCCTAGTGGAGAAGGTTTTCGATCCTTTCCCAAGCCTATGGTAATCTATTTGCTATGACAGCTAGTGAGAGATATTGTTCATTTTCATTTATGAGATATAATTGTATGACACCTGAGAGATGTGAGTATCTAAACACTACTTGTGAGGAGCTAGTGTGTAATCTCCGTGCTTATTATGATTGAAGTGGAACGATTATTTGTTGTAATTAATTTTATATTAGTGTTAAATGACCCCTAACTTGTATTTTGATTAGAATAAAAGCGCATTTGCTTGAGGACAAGCAAATCTCAAGTGTAAGGGTATTTGATAAGGCGAAAAGTGTATTGCTTTTCAGGGGTTATTTAAGCCCTAAATCGTATTTATTTGATCATATATTGCCCTAAATCGTTCCTTTTGGCATTTTAGGTACTTTGGAGAGAAATTCTGGAAAAGGAAGCATTTTGGACATTTTTGGAGCATTAAAGTGAAGAATTCGACAAAGTGCTAAAATCTGCTGGAATAGTACTCCAGACGGCGTCAAGCCTTAATAGGCCAGAATGGATTTTGGGAGATTAAAGGGGGACGGCGTCAAGAAGGCCATCAAGAAACCCTAATCACGGCGAGGTGACGGCGTCAAGGCTATAACGTGACGCCGTCAGATCTGATTTTCTATATATATTCTCATAATTTTTAGTCATTAGTGTGGAACTTTTTAGAGAGAAACCCTAGACGATTCTTGCAGCTTTTTTAAGGGTTTTATACTGTAATACCTAAGATTTAAAACTTTACAAAATGACCAAAATGCCCTTGTAATTTAAAAACTAAATAAAAGCTATTATATGGCACCAAATAAATCTCAAAAATTTGGAAATGAGTAACATATGATCAATATTATTTTTGTATGAATATTTTGCAACATTTGGACTCTCACAAAATTATGTGCCACGCATGGAAAATTATTTAAGGTCCGATTTTATTTAATTAATTGTACACTACATCTCTACTACTTATATAGGAAAAATGGTCAACCTTGAATTTTCAAGGTCAATGTTGAGTTTTCAATGTCAATGTTGAGTTTTCAATTCTTGAGTTTCAACCGACTATTGATGGAAACGAGCTGCTATTGATGGAAACTACAAATCAATTGAAATGTAATTAATACTCTTATTAAAACACCCCATTACTTAAAAGTACAATGATTTATTCACATTGTACAACAAATTAAAACACAAACCGGGTATGTTGAGTTTTCAATTGTTGAGTTTCATACAAATTAATTGAAATGTAATTAATACTCTTATTAAAACACCCCATTACTTAAAAGTACAATGATTTATTCACATTGTACAACCAATTAAAACACAAACCGGGTTGACCCGGGACGCTTCAAACCCGGTTTAATTTGACCCATTTCCGACCCAACATAACAAGTTGACCGGTTTAAATCGACCCATTTTTCAACCGAAACGGTTCAACCGGTTGAACCACCCGGGTCGAACCGGGTTTCAAAACATTATCCATTACTTAAAAGTATAATGATTTATTTACATTGTACAACCAATTGAACCGTTCCGGTCGAAAAATGGGTCGATTTAAACCGGGTCAACTTGCTAGGTTGGCTCGGAAATGGGTCAAATTAAACTGGGTCAACCCGTCGGGTTTTGAAGCGTCCCGGGTCAACCCGGTTTGTGTTTTAATTTGACCAGTTTTCGACCCAACATAGCAAGTTGACCCGATTTAAATCAACCCATTTTTCGACCGGAATGGTTCAACCGGCTGAACCACCCGGGTCGAACCGGGTTTCAAAACATTATGTTTAATTCCCAAATCTTCAAACTTTTATTTTTTTTCGTTTATAACCTATAAACTTTTTTTTATCAATAAACTATCTATCGCCATAAAATCCCGTTGCTATGCACGGGTATTCGTCTATAAAATAAAAAGGAGATAAGCATGAATAAATTAAGAAACTTTAAATTTCGGTTCTTTGGTCCTCCCTAGCCCATATCTCAGCCGAAAATTCCTCCCCCCTCCTCTCTATAATTAACTAACTTTATTTCCTTTCCAAAAACAAAATAAATCACACATAAAACCCTAAAAATCAAATTGGCGGCTCCAAACTTTTCAGAGGCTCTTGGATATTTTTCTTGGACTTTTTCTACCCTATAGAAGGTGGGAAAAATAGTGGTGAAGGCTGTGGAATGATCGGATGTTTGATCTCATTTTTGGTTTGTCGTATTTTGGCCGAGAGAGGGGAAATTCAATTCAGATCATTCTTTTCGATCCAACACAATTGGGTATTTTTTTATTATGGCGGTATTAATATTAAAGTCACACTAAAATCCACCGAAAAAATAAAGGAAAACACTCTAATATATTCATTTTTTTTAAGTTAAAGAAAATGAATATCGTATCAAACGATTTAAGGCATTTGAATAATTCATGTACATAATAAAATATGTTATGTAATAGAAATATGCATATAAAAAATATAATAGAAGAAATTATATATAATGTATATATATTCTAGTTAATTATAATATCAATAAAGCGGGTATAAATTCGGGTAAACGGATACGGGTACGGGTACGGGTAATCGGACGGGTATTACCAGAACCCGTACCCGCTGAAAAAAATATATCAATACCCAAACCCGCATCCAAACCCGCCAACCCGCCCCCTAACCCGACCCAACCGGTTCGGGTTTCGGTTTTCCCCATCGGTTTCGGGTTCTTTTGCCATCCCTAATCCCTGGCAAGCACTCGTCCCAATGGATCATGATTGGCCAGAAGATGTTGAGAAGGTTCAAGCCAGTCTGCATCAAACCAGAAGTTTCTACTGCTGAAGTTTCTACTGCTGAAGTTTCTACTGTTGTAGCGGTTTGGATTGTATGTTCTTCTTTGTATCTGATCTTGGGAATTAAGGAAGCAGCAACTTATAAAGGAACCAGCAACTTATAAAGATTAAGGAACTAGCAAATTATAAAGGAACCAGCAACTTATAAAGATTAAGGAACCAGTTTGTATACTTTTTTTTTCTTCCTGAAATGGTGAATTAAGGAACCAGCAACTTATAAAGATTATGCAAGCAATACAAATGAACACATTCACGAAACTAGCTGATTCAGTATCCACCATTCTTCTAGACTTAGCAACTACATGCTAACATCTAGGCAACCATGGAGAAATATCTATTGTTGGCTACATTTCCACTGAACAAACACCCTTCCTAATTCCATCCTAGTCAGTTTCTATACTTTAGTTGTTTAGATTTTGTAACAAAATGAAAATATAGTCTATAAGAGGAATGTAAAATAATTTCTATACCTTAAAGAGCCAAGGGCCAAGTGATATGATGAATATAAAATAATTTGACCATCCTAGTCAGTTTCTATACCTGTGGGTCCCCTTTTTTGGTATGTCCTCCCCAAATTTTTTGAAAAGCCCCCTATATTTTTTTCATCAAATTTCGAATTCTCCCTCCACCAATTTCCATCTCCACCCACGTTTCTCACATTTCTCACCACTCACCAGTCACAGCCACCAATCACCATTCACCAGTGACATCACAGCGACCAATCACCATTTACCAGTGACATCAGAGCCACCATTCACCAGTCACCATCCATCATATCACTTGCCGGTCCGGCCATCAACAACGGAGGGAGGTTCATTTAGATCTAAATTAGGTACTTTTTTGAATTAGGAATTCATAATGTTGGAATTTTAACTTATTATTCATTTTCATTGTCAATTTTATTTGTTATGGATTTTTTGATTATTTCTTGTTTCTTTGGTAATGTTAACTTATCGGGTCTTTAATTTGGCCGAATCGTTTAACCAACAACACAAATAAAGATAACATTTTGTAATTTACATATGATAATTAACCTATGCATTGAAGTGGTGTTTGGAACTAGACACTTGTGACTTGACATTGTAACTTCATCAATCTTAAGCTTCTTATATGCTTATATTGGTTTAACTTGTAACTTGTAGGATATATATATACGTTATCATTTGATCAACAAAAGCATGGACAAGTCTTGGATGACAAGTAGTAGGACCAAAAATCAATATATTGATGGAGTGGCAGCGTTTATTAAGTATGCAGTACAGTACTGGCAGAAGATGAAGAACATCGACCCACGAGTTAATATACGACGAGAGCTTAAGATGCCATGTCCGTGTACCGGATGTTTAAACAAAGTAGAGCAATTAGTGGATGACGTGGAGTTCCATTTATTCTGCCACGGGATTGATCTAAAATACACAAAATGGGATAAACATGGAGAAAGGGATGAGCAAGCAACAACATCCCAAATACCTGATAATGCAGAAACAGAGTTTGTTGACGACACGGATTTCGACATGGAGTCACATTCAGAAATTCCAACAGATGGCCCAGCAACAGTAGAAATGGTTAATGCTACGAAAGAAAATTTTGATGAGGGTGACCTTGACAAGTTTCAACAACTATTATTAGACGCGGAGAAGCCACTTTATGAAGGATGTCCTGACTTCACAAAGTTGTCCGCAATAGTTAAACTACTCAACTTGAAGGGTAAGTATGGAGCTTCTGATAAGTTCTTTACTGAATTACTAGGATTGATTAAAAAAATGCTACCAGCTGGTAATGAAATGGTTGAAAAAACTTATCAGGCCAAAAAACTAATGAAAATGATGGGATCAGGATACGAAAAGATACATGTATGTAGCAATAACTGCATTCTTTACTGGAAGACTAACAAGGAGTTGACTGTTTGTCCAACTTGTGGGATATCAAGATGGAAGGTGGATAATAAGACACGTAAAGTGTATGAAAACACTCCGGCAAAGGTAATGTGGTACTTTCCAATTATACCAAGACTGCAACGACTCTTTAAGTTAGAGAGTATTTCAGAAGATCTAAGGTGGCACGCAACAAGGAAGGTAACAGATGGTGTTTTACGTCACCCTGCAGATTCACAGGCATGGCGTACCATAGATGAAAAATTCCCCCAGTTTGCCAAAGATCCGAGAAATCTACGGCTAGGAATATCGGCTGATGGGGTTGACGTCAACTCAGGAACTAGGCATCACAGTGTATGGCCAGTTTTATCTGTCATATACAACCTTCCTCCATGGTTGTGTATGAAAAGAAAGTTTATCATGCTTTCGGTTTTGATATCGGGATACCCGGGAAATGATATCGATGTATTTTTAGAACCGTTGGTTAATGATCTGCAAACCTTATTTAATGACGGGGTTGATACATATGATGCTTTTACAAAAGAAAAGTTTAAACTGCGTGCCGCTGTGTTGTGGACGATAAATGATTACCCTGCACTTGGTACATTATGTGGCTGCCCATACAGTGGATTCAAAGGTTGTGTAGTATGTGGGAAAGATACACACTGTGTTAGACTTTCGGCCTCATCCAAGCAAAGTTATGCTGGACACAGACGATATCTACCATACGGCCATGCGTTCAGAAGGCAAGCGGCGGCGTTTGATGGAAAAGAAGAACCTCTGCCTGCTCCAACTCCATTGACTGGGGAACAAATATACAACGAGGTACAACTAATTGCAAATAAATGGGGAAAAGGCAAACGAACAAACAATAACACCTCGAATAACCAAGAAGATACGAGAGGCAGAGGTGGGAAGATTACAAAGCAGAAAAGGAAAACAACAGAAGCAGAGGGTAGTGCAAGCCAACTAAATGAACCATATTGGAAGAAATTCAACATTTGGTATCGAAAGCTAAAGTATTGGAGGCATAATGCTGTTCCACATTGTATTGACTTCATGCATGTAGAAAAGAATGTTGCTGAGAGTCTAGTCGGAACTTTGCTGAATGTTGCTGGAAAGACAAAAGATGGAATGAATGCTCGATTGGATCTTGAAGAGTTGGGGATAAAAAAAGAGTTGTTTGCTAAGAATGAAGCAGACAAAACAACACTACCTCCAGCAGGTTACACATTAACCAATGCTGAAAAAGACATCTTTTGTGAAACGTTAAGAAACATCAGGGTACCACAAGGCTATTGTTCAAATTTCTCTAGTTTGGTCAGCCAAAATGATAAGAAGCTCATTGGCTTTAAATCGCATGACTATCACATGCTAATGCAAGAGTTTTTGCCCGTTGCTATACGTACAATCATGCACCCACCCACACGATTTGCTATTATCAGGTTTTGCTTTTTCTTTAAAGCTATATGTAGGAAAGAAATCATCTTGAGCGAACTAGATAAGATTCAACACGAACTTGTTGTGACACTGTGCCTTCTCGAGAAGTACTTTCCTCCGTCATTTTTTGATATTATGATACACTTGACAGTGCACCTAACTAGGGAGGTAAAAATATGTGGTCCCGTATGCTTTCGGTGGATGTATCCCTTCGAAAGATGTATGAAGGTTATTAAAGGACATGTGCGAAACAGAAATAGACCAGAGGGATGCATTGCTGAGGAGACTATCGCGGAAGAAACAATAGAGTTTTTTAGCGAGTATCATAAAACCATGAAAACTATCGGTATCCCACCTGATAAACATGTAACCAATGAAAATGAGGATGGAAAGCCATTGTCGGCCGGCAAATCAAATGTACTTTCCGGAGACGTCTTTCAGAAAGCACATTTGTATGTAATACAGAATACAGATGAAATTGTGCCGTATATCGAGTAAGTATTACTAACACATACATGTCTATTTCGTTGCTTAAAATGTTGTATCAGATATAATAATCAAATACATTGTTTTGTTTCAGGAGACACAAGCAATTTTTGAAAACAAAATACCCGGGTAGAAAAGTGGCATTGCTGGAGCATGAGCACACTAAATCTTTTGCTACGTGGTTACACAAAGAGGTAATCACTCGTATGTGTTGTTTATACTAATAGTTTATTTTTGATAAATATAAGTGAGTTGTTCCTGCACTTTAAAGGTAACATGTACTTGTAATGAAATTCAGGTTGAGAGAGAGTTAGCAATATCCAAAGATAGTGTATCAGAAACTGTGAGGTGGATATCATTTGGACCACGCGCCACCATAGTGAAATACGAGGCATATAACATCAATGGGTATACATTTCGTACGAAAAGTAATGATGGCATAGTTTACCAGAACAGTGGGGTTAGTGTTGAGGCAGCAGATATTCACATATCGAAGGAAGTTTCAACCACAAGAAAAGCATATTATTATGGGGTTTTACAAGAGATATGGGTACTAGATTACCATTGCAGGCAAATTCCTCTTTTCAAATGTGATTGGGTTAATTCAAAAAAAGGTGGGGTCAAACGCGATAATCTTGGTTATACATTGGTAGACCTGAATAGTATAGGCCACAAGGATGATCCGTTCATATTAGCCTCACAAGCACAACAAGTGTTTTATGTGAAAGACCCGGCAAATTGTAAGTTGTCTATTGTCTTTAAAACACCTAACAAGAATTACAAAGAAACGTATGACGATGTCGATGAGGAATTTAGTACAGTCATTCACGAGCAAAATGATAACGTACTGCCGGTAGTAAATCTACAAGCAAAGGATACCTACTATCGAACCGACTGTGAAGGTATTGTTATACGAAAATCAAAGTGAAGCAAATGTCATTCTCAAGCTGCAACACTCTGTTTAGGGATTTATTTTTTGTCTGCAGAACCTATTTAAGCTTTTGTTTTGCTGCAAATACTCTTTTAAAGGATTTATGTTGTTGTTTGTGTTGTTGTTGTTGTTGTATTAATTGTTAAGTTCGTACTTGCGAATACTCTTTTAAATTAAAGGATTCCAGATTATACAAAACTATAACTTCTAGCAGCATAAACTGTGTACTAGCCGTATTAACTATGTACTAGCAGTAGTACATAGTTAGCACTGCTAGTACACAGTTTATCATAAATGTGTGACCATATGTATCGAATTGTGACTACGCTTGAATATTGTGTGACAAAATATGACTATGATTTAGTCACACAAAAACTCAATGTGACTAATATCAAGGTTAATGATAACTGACTTCCCATTGTGCTATAAATAATAGTCACGTGAATACTTCACAATGTGACTATTTTGAATGTATTGGTCACATATAATACCCTTATAACGTGGCCATAAACATCCTATTGATACACATTTGTGATATGGTGTGACTATTGTAAAGCCTATAGTCACATGATCGTGCTTCAAATAACTGTGACTATACACATTAGGATTTGGCAAGCAAACACACGTTAAACTTTAGACACACATATTAACTTACGTGACCATATGTGTCGAATTTTCGTTACACTTAATCATGTTTGTATGGTTTTGTGTCACCATATATGACATTTGGTCACACTCTTCAAGTGTGTGACATATATTTGTCACTCTTAAATGCATTTCGTGACTAACGCTTCAAACTGAATTTTTAGTTGTCACACATTTCAAATTCATATGTGGCTAACTATTCAGCAAAGAATAGCAGTCACGTTTATATAATGTGTGACAAAATTGACTATATAATTTAGCCACATACACAAGTACTTCGTGTGACCATATATCTTCTTTGGTCACACTGGTCAATTGTGTGACATATATTTGTCACATATGTATATCTATAGCGTGACTAATGTTTCGAGCTGATTTGCATCGGTCACACGTCCCAAATTAAACGTGACTAAATGATGGAAAAATATTTACCAGTTACCCTCTAGTCACATATATACACAAATGCGTGACAAATATTTTACGAAATGGTCACACAAATCGGATCAAGTGTGGCTGTTTATTTAATGCTGGTACATTTAGTCACGCAAAAATGTCACAGTGTGACCGTCCAAAAACGACCATGTGTGACGAAAGGTCATTTTTGGCGTAGTGCAAGGATTTATGGTGATCGTAACAAGGGTTATTCAACTAGTTTGGCAGATCAAACTAGGTTGAGAAACGAGGAGTTGATGCATAATGAGGTTGCAAGTTGAAGGAACATGGAAGGTAAGAATCAAACCATTGCGTGACCCAAAGTTTGATACTAACAAGAAAAATCCCTCATCACAACAACATTCGGATGTGAATGTTGTAACTAATGAGGGTGAGGGTCTTACTGAGTAGTATGGTACTAATCCTTACCTTAAGACCAACATGGCTACTAATGGTACATGTAATTCAGGTATTGGTGTTGGTGATAGTGGTATTTTGGGTTCGAATCCCCCTTGTGATACTACTATATCGTTTCCATTTAATATGGAAACTATCCCTAAGTGTGGTGAAGAATTTCATGTGGTGGATTCTGGTATGATTTCTAGCTTTAATGTGCATGTGCATAGGGAGAATGGTGCGTCAAGTAATAGTGGTAATGGTGGCATTGGTGGTGATGCTTTTACTTTTATGGCTCGACCTGTGCAAACGACTGCTTCTATTTCTCCAAAGGCTATGTTTAATTCTATGAAGGAGTATCCTAGTCTGTGGAGTGTTAATGATGCTAATTCATGTTGTAATGTCTATGTTGGTGATAATACAAATCCTGGTGATGAGAACATGGATTCAACTAATGCTCAGGCTACTATTGATGAAAGTACTAAAGCTAAAGTGGGTTTGGGATCAGCTCCTAATGTGGTTCCTTCTACTTCTTTTGCTAACATGCTGAATCATGGTCGTAATTTGAAGAAGGTTAGTATCAGGCCATTGGTTTGAGAATCATGTTGGAAACCATGTGTTGGTCCCGTTTACACGGTTAAACTAACTATAAGTTAATCCAAACATTCACCATGCTTAAGTGATATAATGAAATACTTTGAAAGACATTTGCATAAACGTAAAGTAAATAGACAAGATATTTTTCAACGTTTAATCTTATTAGAAATCAATCAAAGAATTATACCCAAGTGTTTGCAGAATAACACTTGGGATTGAAATGACATGTGTGGTATGACTCCTCTCTAAACCCAAGCTAAGCTTGAGTGACAACTAATGGTCCTACTGAGCTATCTTAGGGACTGTGTTGTTCTTTGCAGGAGTAAAAGTTGTTTGTGAATGTCTAAGCATTAATTGCACAAACTTGCCAACTTTTACTCCTCTGTTATATTTCCTATTTATACACAAGTATTTACAGCCTTTTTGATAAAGACAAATGATGACCTAAGCTAGTGAGTACAAAAAACTTACGTATTTTGTCTTTGTTATATTAAGCTATTTTGGACATAAGACAATATGCCTTTCTGAGGAGCAGTGATGACACTGTCCTGAAATTTTGTCTTTCAGGGAAAGTTTGACTTCAGGTTGATAAGGACACCATCTTATCTCTTCAAACGTTTCCCGCTTTGTCCCGCCTAATCTTCAGTCCTTAGGCCTTCAGTCTTCTATCTTCAAATCATACTTCTTTAGTTGTTGAGGAGTCTTGGGGTTCAGTGAGTTATTGTCATCACTCACTGAACCCATCACCTTCTTCTTTGGCCTAGGTGTCACTCACTGAGTTCCGCCTCACTGAATGGAGAGGCTTTCTTCTTAGGCTCGTCCTTGGCATCCTGAAGGTGACTCATTGAGCAACTGTTCACTCAGTTACTTGAATGCGTTTAATGTTTTCTAACACTTAGGTTAATTTGTGTTCAAATCTTTGTTTTACGAGACTTGGGTACTGAAGGAACCCAACAATCTCCCCCTATTTGGATATAAATTATGCCTAAGTGTTTGATCAGTGTAAGTGAGCATATGGGCTTCTTCTTATACTGAAGGTACTTATAATCACATAAAGAACACTGCATTAACATGAGAGATCCAAGGGTATAAAACCCTTAAAAAAGCTGCAAAAATCGTCTAGGGTTTCTCTCTAAAAAGTTCCACACGAATGACTAAAAATTTTGCGAATATATATAGAAAAACAGATCTGACGGCGTCACGTTATGTGCTTGACGCCGTCACCTCGCCGTGGTTAAGGTTTCTTGATAGCCTTCTTGACGCCGTCCCCCTTTAATCTCTAAATTTGTGTTCTGGCCCGTCAAGGCTTGACGCCGTCAAGCTTGGTCTTGACGCTGTCAAGGTACTGTTCCAGCAGATTTTTGACACTTTGTCGAATTCTTCACTTTTATGCTCCGAAAACGTCCAAAATGCTTCCTTTTCCAGAATTTCTCTCCAAAGTACCTAAAATGACAAATGGAACGATTTAGGGCGATATTTGATCAAATAAATACGATTTAGGGCTTAAATGACCCTTGAAAAGCGATACACTTTTCGCCTCATCAAATACCCTTACGCTTGAGATTTGCTTGTCCTCAAGCAAATGCGCTTTTATTCTGATCAAAATACAAGTTAGGGGTCATTTAACACTAATATAAAAGTAATTACAACAAATAATCATTCCACTTTAATCATAATAAGCACGAAGATTACACACTAGCACCTCACAAGTAGTGTTTAGATACTCACATCTCTCAGGTGTCATAGAATTATATCTCATAAATGAAAATGGACAATATCTCTCACTACCTGTCATAGCAAATAGATTACCATAGGCTTGAGAAAGGATCGAAAACCTTCTCCACTAGGCGTAAGCACCTAAGATAAACTATCAAAGAGGACTTTACAAAAGGGTTGTAATGATGTGTAGGGATATGATAAACACGGTTTTGTTGGAAAAGGGATATTTTACTTGTGACGAGTTAAAGATCTTGATTAATTACATGTACAATATGGCGTTGTTAAGTCAAGACTAGACTCGACTAACGCTATTAAAAAATTAATAAAACATAAATAAACATAAAAAGAAACGGGATGGTAGTCCGTATGTTTTTTTCTACTTTTCTTTTTCTCATTTATTTTGTATTTTTCTTGATTATTATTTATTTATTTTATGTGCAAATTAAAACACTCTGAATGAAGTTTATGTAGCCAATGTGTATGTGAATTTCTGTTAACATGGTAACAAGTTTCGCCCACATGTGAAATTCTAGCTTTACAAATTAAAGAATCAATCGGTAAAAGATAGTTAGGGAGTAAGGAAATCTAAGTAAACACACTTCTCTCCATATAGTTTTCACAAACATTTATTTTCTTGTTATTTTATTTTATTTGCATTAGTAGTATTTGGGTTAGTTGACAAGCAACTAATTCCGCCCACTCCTTCAAACCCGAGATTTTTACTTGCTTTCCTAAAAATAATAAAATACAAAAAAGAATCTTCCCTCACCCCTAGACCTATTAGAGTAGCTTTTCAATCCTAACGACACTATTCTTGTAGAGAACGATCAATCCCCCGGTACTTGCCACTACACTATACTACATCGGTTAGGTACACTGCCTGGTGGGGATTGCAAGCTTCTCAAGATCCCTTGAGAGGTAAAACCCTAGTGCGTGGTCGCAATCCCGAACATCACAAGTAATAGTAGTAATGGTGGCATTGTTGGTGATGCTTTTACTTTTATGGCTCGACATGTGCAAACGACTGCTTCTACTTATCCAAAGGCTATGTTTAATTCTTTGAAGGAGTATCCTAGTCTGTGGAGTGTTAATGATGCTAATTCAGGTTATAATGTCTATGTTGGTGATAATACAAATCCTGGTGATGAGAACATGGATTCACCTAATGCTCAGGCTACTATTGATGAAAGTACTAAAGCTAAAGTGGGTTTGGGATCAGCTCCTAATGTGGTTCCTTCTACTTCTTTTGCTAACATGCTGAATCATGGTCGTAATTTGAAGAAGGTTAGTATCAGGCCATTGGTTTAAGAATCGTGTTGGAAACCATGTGTTGGTCCCGTTTACACGGTTAATCTAACTATAAGTTAATCCAAACATGCACCATGCTTAAGTGATATAATGAAATACTTTGAAAGACATGGTGGCGGCGTTTGAGAGAGAGATGGAGAAGGATTCTTGAACAATAGTCCTTCGTCTAAGTCAAGGACTTATGGTGATCATAACAAGGGTAATTCAACTAGTTTGGCCGATCAAAATAGGTTGAGAAACGAGGAGTTTGATGCTCGGGATTGCGACCACGCACTAGGGTTTTACTTCTCAAGGGATCTTGAGAAGCTTGCAATCCCCACCAGGCAGTGTACCTGACCGATGTAGTATAGTGTAGTGGCAAGTACCGGGGGATTGATCGTTCTCTCAGGGTATAGTGTCGTTAGGATTGAAAGGCTACTCTAATAGGTCTAGGGGTGAGGGAAGATCTTTTTGTATTTTTATATTTTTAGGAAAGCAAGTAAAAAATCTCGGGTTTGAAAGAGTGGGCGGAATTAGTTGCTAGTCAACTAACCCAAATTACTACTAATGCAAATAAAATAAAATAACGAAAAAGTAAATGGTTGTGAAAACTAATATGGAGAGAAGTGTGTTTACTTAGATTTCCTTACTCCCTAACTATCTTTTACCGATT
>LBNU01012976.1:30915-52066 GCA_014162995.1 Artemisia annua | reverse complement strand
GCTTGAATTGTTCGAAGGCAAAGACATTGCCTTGACCGTTTTATTCAAATCACGGGGATCATTCCAACTTTCGTTGTCATAGAGAGCAAGATCTTATAGGAGATCCCATGATTGTTCCGCACTTAGATCACGTAGCTTACCACCGGCCGCTTGGTCAATGGTTTGCCTCGTGGGGATATTGATATGGTCATAGAAGATTTGGACTTGGAGCCAAAGGTCTATGCCATGATGAGGGACTTTTTGGAGTAAGTTCTTGAATCGAGTCCATGCCTCGTAGAGCGTTTTGCCTTGGCGTTGTTGGAACGCCAAGATGTCATTCCTTAGCTTTGTGGTTCTTCCCGGTGGGAAAAATTGAGCTAAGAAGCGAGTTGTGAGATCGTCCCAAGAGGTGATCGATCTTGCGGGTAGACGCTCTAGCCACTGACTAGCACGGTCTCGTAGAGAGAATTGGAAGAGACGTAATCGGGTAGTCTCTCGAGTGTCAACATCAAGGTCTATGGAATCTACGATCTTAAGGAAATCCTTGAGGTGTTGATTTGGATCTTCGGAATGAAGTCCATAGAAAAAGCATCCGCTTTGCACCAACCAGATGGTGTCGGATCGCAAGGGAGACACATTGGCTCCTTGGGTGAGCTCAATGGTGTTTCGATAGCCATAGTGGCTAGGACAGGAATACTCTCCTAAAGTACGGGCTCTAGGAGGTTGGTTTGGTTGGGATGGTTGTTGTGGTGGTGGGTTGTTGGGATCATGGATATTACCACCTTCCATGTTAGCGGATGGTAATGGTTACGAACAAAAATACGAAGAAATAAGATAGACTAAAGAAAAACCTAGAAAAATAAAATAAAAATCTCACTAGAAAGGAATCTAGTGAGTAGACCTAATAAAATAAAAATTCAACCTAAACAATAACTATTCTCCGGCACCGGCGCCAAAAACTTTGATTCGCGGGATTGCGACCACGCACTAGGGTTTTACTTCTCAAAGGGATCTTGAGAAGCTTGCAATCCCCACCAGGCAGTGTACCTGACCGATGTAGTATAGTGTAGTGGCAAGTACCAGGGGATTGATCGTTCTCTCAGGGAATAGTGTCGTTAGGATTTAAAGGCTACTCTAATAGGTCTAGGGGTGAGGGAAGATTCTTTTTGTATTTTTATATTTTTAGGAAAGCAAGTAAAAATCTCGGGTTTGAAAGAGTGGGTGGAATTAGTTGCTAGTCAACTAACCCAAATTACTACTAATGCAAATAAAATAAAATAACGAAAAAGTAAATGGTTGTGAAAACTAATATGGAGAGAAGTGTGTTTACTTAGATTTTCTTACTCCCTAACTATCTTTTACCGATTGATTAGTGTGTATTAATTGCGTGGATGACGGATTGTATTCCTTAATACCATTCGTAGGGGTGTGTACGGACTTCCCCTAACTCTATGAGATCCTACTTCACTCCTATGTCGAGCCGGCTAAGAAGCTCCTAACATGGGATCACTAGAATTCACTCATGCATTAAATACAATCAAAATAACCTTAGTACACCTTGGTTCATGTTTCTTAAGACGTTCAAGCATGTTACCAACCGGAAGTCTGCCAGTTTTCTTAAGCCTAACATCGATAATCACCCATCCAATACAATTAATAACACACCATTCAATCAATAATCAATAGTTAGGTTTCATTAGATCTAAGCAAACACAAAGAAAATCTAGCCTAGCATGTTAAACAAAAGACAAGAACAAGATAGAATCAAACAACACATAGACATATTGAATGATTAATTGATTACTTATCTTCAATGTAACATGAGAGATCCAAGGGTATAAAACCCATAAAAAAGCTGCAAAAATCGTCTAGGGTTTCTCTCTAAAAAGTTCCACACGAATGACTAAAAATTATGCGAATATATATAGAAAAACAGATCTGACGGCGTCACGTTATGTGCTTGACGCCGTCACCTCGCCGTGGTTAGGGTTTCTTGATAGCCTTCTTGACGCCGTCCCCCTTTAATCTCTAAATTTGTGTTCTGGCCCGTCAAGGCTTGACGCCGTCAAGCTTGGTCTTGACGCTGTCACGGTACTGTTCCAGCAGATTTTTGACACTTTGTCGAATTCTTCACTTTTATGCTCCGAAAACGTCCAAAATGCTTCCTTTTCCAGAATTTCTCTCCAAAGTACCTAAAATGACAAATGGAACGATTTAGGGCGATATTTGATCAAATAAATACGATTTAGGGCTTAAATGACCCCCGAAAAGCGGTACACTTTTCGCCTCATCAGAGTTGATGCATAGTGAGGTTGCAAGTTAAAGGAACATGGAAGGTAGGAATCAAACCATTGCGTGATCCAAAGTTTGATACTAACAAGAAAAATCCCTCATCACAACAACATTCGGAAGTGAATGTTGTAACTAATGAGGGTGAGGGTCTTACTGAGTCGTATGGTACTAATCCTTACCTTAAGACCAACATGGCTACTAATGGTACATGTAATTCAGGTATTGGTGTTGGTGATAGTGGTATTTTGGGTTCGAATCCCCCTTGTGATACTACTATATCGTTTCCATTTAATATGGAAACTATCCCTAAGTGTGGTGAACAATTTCATGCGGTGGATTCTGGTATGATTTCTAGCTTTAATGTGCATGTGCATGGGGAGAATGGTGCATCAAGTAATAGTGGTAATGGTGGCATTGTTGGTGATGCTTTTACTTTTATGGCTCGACATGTGCAAACGACTGCTTTTACTTCTCCAAAGGCTATGTTTAATTCTTTGAAGGAGTATCCTAGTCTGTGGAGTGTTAATGATGCTAATTCAGGTTATAATGTCTATGTTAGTGGTAATACAAATCCTGGTGATGAGAACATGGATTCACCTAATGCTCAGGCTACTATTGATGAAAGTACTAAAGCTAAATTGGGTTTGGGATCAGCTCCTAATGTGGTTCCTTCTACTTCTTTTGCTAACATGTTGAATCATGGTCGTAATTTGAAGAAGGTTAGTATCAGGCCATTGGTTTGAGAATCGTGTTGGAAACCATGTGTTGGTCCCGTTTACACGGTTAAACTAACTATAAGTTAATCCAAACATGCACCGTGCTTAAGTGATATAATGAAATACTTAGAAAGACATTTGCATAAACGTAAAGTAAATAGACAAGATATTTTTCAACGTTTAATCTTATTAGATTTCAATCAAAGAATTATACCCAAGTGTTTGCAGAATAACACTTAGGATTGAAATGACATGTAACCCAAGCTAAGCTTGAGTGACAACTAATGGTCCTACTGAGCTATCTCAGGGACTGTGTTGTTCTTTGCAGGAGTAAAAGTTGTTTGTGAATGTCTAAGCATTAATTGCACAAACTTGCCAACTTTTACTCCTCTGTTATATTTCCTATTTATACACAAGTATTTACAGCCTTTTTGATAAAGAAAAATGATGACCTAAGCTAGTGAGGACAAAAAACTTACGTATTTTGTCTCTGTTACATTAAGCTAGTTTGGACATAAGACAATATGCCTTTCTGAGGAGCAGTGATGACACTGTCTTGAAATTTTGCCTTTCAGGGAAAGTTTGACTTCAGGTTGATAAGGACACCATCTTATCTCTTCAAACGTTTCCTGCTTTGTCCCGCCTAATCTTTAGTCCTTAGGCCTTCAGTCTTCTGTCTTCAAATCATACTTCTTTATTTGTTGAGGAGTCTTGGGGTTCAGTGAGTTATTGTCATCACTCACTGAACCCATCACCTTCTTCTTTGGCCTAGGTGTCACTCACTGAGTTCCGCCTCACTGAATGGAGAGGCTTTCTTCTTAGGCTCGTCCTTGGCATCCTGAAGGTGACTCATTGAGCAACTGTTCACTCAGTTACTTGAATGCGTTTAATGTTTTCTAACACTTAGGTTAATTTGTGTTCAAATCTTTGTTTTACGAGACTTGGGTACTGAAGGAACCCAACAATCTCCCCCTATTTGGATATAAATTATGCCTAAGTGTTTGATCAGTGTAAGTGAGCATATGGGCTTCTTCTTATACTGAAGGTACTTATAATCACATAAAGAAAACTGCATATTTTTAAACATGGGCCATCATCATATTCATCAAATATTACATCCCTATCATTTATTACAAAATACTCAGGGTTCAAGTACTCAGACTTCCTTGATACCCATGAGTTCGAGCTTAGCGTTCTTAGATAGTAACACTTCTTTGTCAGGGTGCTCTTTCATCATCTTATCCATCAGCATCATAAACTCTTCATTTTCAGGGCTCTTGTATTGGCTGGCCATCAGTTTGTAAGCCAGCAAGGTTGTGGTCTTAACCAGGTGCATGTCACTGACTCTTTGAAAGGCAACTGACCCAAATTCATCCAAAAGAAGAGTCCAAACTCAGGATCCTTGATCACTTTGTTGTTGGCAAATTTAACACCAGTTGGAGGGTCCCTGTTGCAGTGAAGTGCAAAGATGTATTGTTTAGTTTCCTGTTCAACGGCTTTTCGTTTCTTGTCAGTGATCTGAGTAGGTTCAGGGATTGCAAGACCCTGAGAAGCAAGTGATTTTTGGTAGTCAATTCCTAGACTCATGGCGACTTTTTCTAGTTCTTGATATTTCTTAGTCAGGCCTCCAAGTAGTTCAGGAACACACTTGTTCTTACTTTAGGATTGGTCCGATCATGTCCCACTCTTTAATACCAAAGTCAGAGAGCTTGAAAGGTGTATGAATTTCATTAACTCTGGGTCCTCTCTGAATGGTCACTGAGATGGGTTCATTCTTCTTGTAAGGGTGAATGATCATGTCAGTGATGGGACCTTCACCCCTGGTCTTGGTCATAGTCTAGACATACCTATCATAATTCCTCTTCTTTCTTTTAGTGTTCAACTTGGCTTTTAGGTTGGCTTCTTTTATCATGTCAGCCTGAAGTTGAAGGAACTGTTCTCCCCTGACAACTTGTTTGGTCTCCTTGATGACCTCCTTAGCAACCTCAGCAATTACGGGCTTACTGAGCAACTCAGCCCTTACCCTGTCATCTTCTTCCATTGCAGCAGCAACTTCTGCATGGGTTCCCCTGAAACCTTCCCATTATGTAAGGTAACATCAATTAGTACTGGTGTATCTGGATCAGGACGCACTTCTCTAGTTTCCTTCACAAGCTTGGGTGGTGAGTCTTCAGTATCTTTGATGCTCTTACCCTTGTCAGAGGGTGGAGGTGTACTAAAGCCACTTTCAGGTATCACCATTGTTGTTGTAGTAGTTTCAGTTGGAACAACCGGAGTGATGATTAGTGCTAAGGTTGTGGATCCAGGCATGAAGCTTTGAATGGGAACAATCTCAGTGATGATTCCAGTTGGTGAGGAGGTTTGTGTGTCAACGTTTTGGTGCCTGAGAGGATCCAACTGCCTGAACAGTCTTTAAGTTGGAGTCAACTTCTCCCCATTAACAGATGCTGATGCTTTAGTGAAAGCATCTGTTGATTGAGGAGCAGTAGAAGCCTGAGGAGCCTGAGAGGTCTGAAGAAGCTTAAGAATGTCAGAGACCATACCCTTCATTTCTGTAGTGTCAGCCTTTAAAGTTGAGACATCAGCCCTGATGGAGTTTTGGGCTTCAGAGAGCTGAGACTTTAGTAGTGTAGCAGCTAACCAATTCATTGTGCTTAGAAGTGAGTTCTTCATAAACAGTCTTAAGAGTAGCCTGGGTGCTGTTGGTCGCTGAGATAGACTGTAAGAGAGCTTCATGCTGAGACTTTATTGAAACAAGATCCACCTCCTTGAGGAGCTTGAGAAGCTCAATAAGGTTGGAGGAGGTGGACTTGTGAGTATCCATAAATTCAGTCAGCTTTGTGATGAGAACTGGGTCATCTTTGAATTCCTCCTGAATAGCACTTAGGGACTTAAGAAAATTTTCGAAGCCTGTCCCCTGCTCTTGACCGAATTGCTTAAGAGAAGCCTTCAACTCACTGACATTCTTGTCAGTAGCATTAATAGCCTCAGTCATCTGTACCTGTTTCTCCTCCACTGAGCCACGAAAATCAGCATAAGAAGCAGCGGCTTCAAGATGTCTGTCTAAACTTGAGTCTTCCAACTGAACAAAAAGCCATTCATTGTTCCACTCACCAAAGTCGACCATAACTTTCTGAGTGACGAGCTTTGTGTTATCCAGACCCCTGGAATCAGAAGACTCGGGCTCAGGGGATTCATGAGCTGATGATGAGACGAAAAGTGTACCTGTTTTAAGGGGTCATTTAAGCCCTAATTCGAGTAAATGTGATCAAATATTGCCCTAAATCGTTCCTTTTGTCATTTTAGGTACTTTTGAGAAGAATTCTGGAAAACATGCTAATTTGGACGTTTTTGGAGCATAAAAGTGAAGAAAACGACAAAGTCTCAAAAGAAGCTGGAAAACCTACCTGACGGCATCAGAGTCACAAGGTGACGCCATCAGCCAACATTGACAAAGGAGTAAAATCAGATTACACTAGACGCCTGATGCGCGTGGATTGCAACACGCACTACGTTTTTATGCCTCTTTTTCTTAGGCTTGGAGACTGAGGTTCCAGTGGCGAGTGACTTGGGTGTAGCCACCTTCCTGGACCCCTGTCCCTTCTTCTTCTTCTCCTTCTTAGAGGGAGAAGGAACCGGCGAAACTTTGTCATCGCCCTGAATGACTGCTAATATATATGTTGTCAAGGTGATGGGTGTAACCTCAGAGGGATCTCTTGAGTAGTTGGTCTTGTATAAGACATCAGGCTCAAAATGGTGAGCATTAGGCCTCACATACTCAGAGCCTAATAAGTCCTGAAGCACGCATGAAATGAACCTAGGATATGACATAAGTTTTGGCCTAGATTTTCCTGAGAGCTTGACCATGAGGTCCTTGAAGATGAGCTCTCCAATATTGATTTTTATACCCTCCAGGAGACTTAACACTAACATTGCTTGAGTAGTGTTCAATTGCTCCGTGGAGGATTTGTTTCCGCCAAGGACCTGAATGACAAAAGTCATCAGGATCCTCCATGGGGCAGGAAACCAAGTTTTGATAATTGGGGCTTTGGAAAGAAGGGTTCCTGGGGCCACATCAGGGTGTTGTTTGTCATATGGCCTAAGTGTAAGCAAAATGGCTTTCACTTCATCGTCCTTAGGGTTGGCAGCAAAGTTATCAGTGAAATCAAGGCCAATGGCTTTGATGAAGGTTGAGTAGTTAAGGGTCAGGGACTTTTTCCCATTCCTCACTAAGAACTTAATCACAGCATCCATAGTGTTATCAGGGTTGTCAACCACTACTGTACACCAGAATTTCCTCAAGTAGTCATGATAGATGACGGAGGGTGTTTTAGTGAATGCGGTGGAGAGAAAGCAGTTTTGAAGATACTTCACCACATCCTTGTAAGCCAGAAAGGCCTCAGGATAGGCGAAGTTCCCCACCACATTATTTTTGGTCATATCCACGCTCTCCATGAGGATTCCACATTGGGAGCATAGGTTATAGCTTTGGAAGAAGCCATTGATGTTTAAGAAATAGTCGGAAGTTGGTCGGAAAAGATTTTGGTTAACTTAGGAAAACACACAAAGGGTTTTGAGAAATTTTTGCAAGAGTTTGTGTAGACAATGAAAGCATGTGTGTGTTTTCTTTTTGAGGGGGTATTTATAGGAAAGGATTAGGGTTTGTAAAATGTGTGGATATCAAATGGTTATAGTGTGTATTGATTGGTAGTTTTGAAAATGGTTTGATATCCGCATTTAAAGCCACCTTTCCATTACTCTCCTTTTTTGCAACTGTCAAGGTGAACAGTTACGAGTCTCTGCAAATTTGCACTTTTGCAGAGATGATGTCACCACATAAAATATCAAAAGAAATTATGTGTGTGAGAGGCATTTAATTCCTAGTGGGTTTGGTAATGAGATGTGGGGGCCCAAGGAGTAATTGCCAGAAGAGTGGAGGACATATATTCTTATATTAAATACATGTCAGTTACCAATCCTAGGACATTTACTAACTAATACTTAGAGCATTTAGTTTGGTATTGAATGTCACTTTTGGACGTCCTAAGGCCCCCTGAATGTCTTTACTTTCAGTATGCTGTGTGTAAGGAGGGTTGTTCAGTGAGAGAAACATTCGTGAGCTCACTGAAATATGGTGTTGTTCAGGGACCTTAGAGAGAATTTACATTAGGTTGGACGTTTTAATCAGTGGCCTGATTATCAATATCCAACATGCCCAATTCAGCTTTCAGTCTAGTGAAAGTGGGTTCATCCAAGGGTTTTGTGAAGATATCAGCTAGCTGATACTCAGTGGGGATGAAATGTAATTCAATTTCTCCATTCTTGATATGGTCCCTGATGAAATTATATCTGATATCAATGTGTTTGGTTCTTTGATGAAGCACATGAGTGTTGGAGATGACAATTGCACTTGTGTTATCACAAAAGATAGGTACACTTTTGTAATGGATGTCATAGTCACTGAGTTGACTTTTCATCCATAGTACATTTGCACANAGCATAGGTTATAGCTTTGGAAGAAGCCATTGATGTTTAAGAAATAGTCGGAAGTTGGTCGGAAAAGATTTTGGTTAACTTAGGAAAACACACAAAGGGTTTTGAGAAATTTTTGCAAGAGTTTGTGTAGACAATGAAAGCATGTGTGTGTTTTCTTTTTGAGGGGGTATTTATAGGAAAGGATTAGGGTTTGTAAAATGTGTGGATATCAAATGGTTATAGTGTGTATTGATTGGTAGTTTTGAAAATGGTTTGATATCCGCATTTAAAGCCACCTTTCCATTACCCTCCTTTTTCGCAACTGTCAAGGTGAACAGTTACGAGTCTCTGCAAATTTGCACTTTTGCAGAGATGATGTCACCACATAAAATATCAAAAGAAATTATGTGTGTGAGAGGCATTTAATTCCTAGTGGGTTTGGTAATGAGATGTGGGGGCCCAAGGAGTAATTGCCAGAAGAGTGGAGGACATATATTCCTATATTAAATACATGTCAGTTACCAATCCTAGGACATTTACTAACTAATACTTAGAGCATTTAGTTTGGTATTGAATGTCACTTTTGGACGTCCTAAGGCCCCCTGAATGTCTTTACTTTCAGTATGATGTGTGTAAGGAGGGTTGTTCAGTGAGAGAAACATTCGTCAGCTCACTGAAATATGGTGTTGTTCAGGGACCTTAGAGAGAATTTACATTAGGTTGGACGTTTTAATCAGTGGCCTGATTATCAATATCCAACATGCCCAATTCAGCTTTCAGTCTAGTGAAAGTGGGTTCATCCAAGGGTTTTGTGAAGATATCAGCTAGCTAATACTCAGTGGGGATGAAATGTAATTCAATTTCTCCATTTATGATATGGTCCCTGATGAAATGATATCTGATATCAATGTGTTTGGTTCTTTGATGAAGCACATGATTGTTGGAGATGACAATTGCACTTGTGTTATCACAAAAGATAGGTACACTTTTGTAATGGATGTCATAGTCAATGAGTTGACTTTTCATCCATAGTACATTTGCGCAGCATCCTACTGCAGCCACATACTCAGCTTCAGCTGAAGACATGGCTACTGATTGTTGTTTCTTAGTGCTCTAACATACAAGTTTTCCTCCAAGAAACTGACAAGACCCTGAGGTACTTTTTCTATCCATGTTGCAGCCTGCATACTCTAAGTCAGTGTATCCCTTAAGATCAAATCTTGAGCACTTAGGATAATACAAACCAAGGTTTGGAGTTCCTTTTAGATATCTTAGGATCCTTTTCGCATAAGTGAGATGTGACTCTTTTGGGTCTGACTGATATCTTGCACATAAGCAGACTGCAATCTAAATATCAGGCCTTGTGGCAAGGAGATACATCAGTGATCCTATCATTCCTCTGAAAGGTTTAATTCAATGGTTTACTAGCAAGATCCGGACCAAGATTGTTTGGAGGAACCATCGGGGTTTTAAATGAAGCACAGTCACTGAGCTCATACTTTTTCAGTGTGTTCTTGATGTACTTCTCTTGACTGATGGAGGTTCCCTTATCAGTCTGTTTGATTTGAAGTCCAAGGAAGTATGTGAGTTCACCCATCATGCTCATTTCAAATTGCTTTGTCATTAGTTTTTCAAACTGTTTGCAAAGTTTATAACTTGTTGAGCCAAATATGATGTCATCAACATACACTTGGACTAGGAATCTTCTTTTCTCCTTTAGATAAACAATGTGTTGTCTATCCTTCCTCTGACAAATTTGTTTTGGATCAGGAAGCTGAGAGAGTTTCATACCATGCCCTGGGAGCTTGTTTCAGTCCATAAAGGGCTTTATCAAGCTTGCAGACATGGTCAGGGAACTCATGGCTTTTAAATCCAGGGGGTTGACATAAACTTCCTCTTTAAGTTGTCCATTCAGGAATGCACTCTTGACATCCATTTGGTAAACCTTGAAGTTCATGTAAGTTGCATAGGAAAAGAAGATCCTGATGGCTTCTATTCTAGCAACAGGGGCAACTGTTTCTTCATAGTCAATGCCTTCCTGTTGATTGTAGCCTTTGGCAACAAGTCTAGCCTTGTTCTTAATGACAATGCCATTTTCATCAGTTTTGTTCTTGAACACCCATTTCATGCCAATGACACAAACACCCTGAGGGCATTCAACTAAGGTCATGACTTCATTTCTATCAAACTGCTCAAGTTCATCACGCATAGCCTAAACCCAACTTGGATATTTCATGGCTTTCTTGACACTTTGAGGTTCAATGGTGGATAGGAAGTCAACAAACAGGCAGTCATTGGCTGAGGTAGCTGTAAGTTTGGCAGCCATGCTTCTGGTAAGCATTCCCTCAACTGGTTCACCAATGATGTTAACAAGCTCTATATGTTGATATCTTGACCATCTTTCCTGAGGTCTGGGATAGGAGTTTGAGCTTGTTGATGCCTGATTTGGAGGTGGAGTGGGTTCAAGGGTTGAATCTTGAGGTTCCTCAAGGATTGGGTTTTTAGTGAATTCAATTGAAATGTTGTTTTCAACAGGTTCCTGAACATCTGGTTCAGTATGAGTTATCTCATTTTGGACTTGTTGGGTTTCAATGAACTCACTGATGGTTGGTTGAGGGAGGTTGTGAGGAAGGATGTAGTATGAGAAGTCAGCTTCAGCTTGGTATTGTGTGGAAGGATTGTTCTTAGGACAATATTCATCAGGAGGATACCTAGATAAATCATCAATCCCTACTTCTTCCACTGAGGTGTTTGAGAATTGAATGGCCTCAGTGCTTTCATCAAAGGTGATGTGTTAGGTTTCCTCAGTTTGTTGTCTCCTTGTGTTAAACACCATGAAGGCTTTGGAGACAAGTGAGTAACATAAGAAATATCCATCATCAGCCTTGGCATCAAATTTTCCTAAGTGATCATTGTGATTATGAATAAACACAGGACACCCAAACACATGAAAGTAGCTGATATCAGGGATTCTTCCCTTGAATATTTCATAAGGTGTTTTATTGTGTCTTTTGACTATGATGGACTTATTTTGAGTGTAGCAAGCTGTTTTGACTGCTTCAGTCCAAAAATGCTTTGAAAGGACTGAACCATTCAGCATTGTTCTAGCTGCCTCAATGAGTGTTCTATTCTTCCTTTCAGCTACTCCATTTTTTTTAGGAGTGTAAGGAGAAGAGAAGTTCTGAGAGATTCCTTTCTCATCACAAAAAAACACTCAAGGTCCTGATTTCTAAATTCAGTCCCATTGTCAGTCCTAATTTGTTTGACCTTGATGTCATTTTGATTTTCAATGTTCCTGACAAAGGACATGATAGTCTCAGTTGCCTGACTCTTTTTGGTCAGGAAGTATACCCAAGTGTATCGTGAGTATTCATCCACTATGACCAAAGTATACTTCTCATGGTGAATTGACATTGCACTGACAGGTCCAAAGAGATCCATGTGAAGGAGGTGAAGGCAGCTTTTGATGGAAAAGTTTTGTTTTGTTTTGAAGGAGGCCCTATGGTGTTATCCCTTTTCACAAGCTGAACACGGTGTATCTTTTGAAAACACTAGGGAGGGCAGGCCAAGAACCTCGTTTTGTTTGGCAAGGTGTTTGATGTTTTTGAAGTTGTGATGAGACAATCTTTTGTGCCAAAGCCAGTTCATTGCTTCACTTGCCTTTGTGAAAAGGCAAGTCCCATTTTGAGTGAAAATTAACATGTCCAGGACATAAACATCATCTCTCCTAGGGGCAATCACACAACTTCTTTGTTGGCATTAAAGACTGTTCCTCTCTTATCATCATACTGAACTATGTACTTGGCATCACATAGTTGACTAACACTGATGAGATTGTACTTGAGACCATTAACATAAGCAATTCTTGTAAAAACTATACCATTACAGTTTACTGAACCGTAACCTTCAGCGGGAGCTAATGAGTTATCACCAAATACTACCTTGGGTCCTGGTTCTTCCACATATTTGTGCAGATATTGTTTCACACCAGTCATACTCCTTGAGCATCCACTGTCAAGATGCCGAACAGGATCCCTGGCATGTCTCTGCACAAATAGTAAACTGGGTTAGTTTTTCTTGTTAACCCACTTCCTAGTGGGCTTGGGTCTAATGGACTTCTTGAATTTGTTAATGGACTCATGGTCAGTGGTGGAGTGAACAGAGCTTCCACATATCTTGCATTTGGTGCTTGAGGAGGACTCAGTTGACTGAGATGTGTTTGTGGTCAGTCCTCTTCTAGCCTGAATGACATTGTCATGTCCTGATGCATTATGGGATGGGTCTCCACGAATATCACAGCAGGGATACATAAGACAATCTACAGGGTGATGGTCATTAAATCCATAGTGAGTACATGGTTTGAAAGGCTTAGCCTTTTGTTTCAGGGTTTGCTTTGATGCTGAAGCATACTTGTGATCCTGAGCTTTGTAGTTTACTTGAGCATTCAAAGAGGTGGTGTAGGATAGGTGATCAGAAGTTCTGTGATCTTCTTGTTTGCATACCATGCAGAACAAGATCCTATTGCAATCATTAGTGGCATGATTTGTGTAATTGCATAGTTTACATCTTTTCAAGGGCTTGATTTTGGTTTGGTGGTGCCAGAGGAAGATGAAGTTGGTTCCTTATCATTTGATGAGGGTTTTTCAGTTGATTCTAAATTTTCACTTAGCTTCCTGACAAGTTTAGCTAACTGATCATATTTTCAGTCAGTGATGTCAGTGTTTTCCTTAGTTAGGATGGAAGGTGTTGATGCTTCAGTGGGAGCTGAAATTGTTTTATTTTTATCATGGTTGGGCCTACTATGGTCAGTGTAGTGAGATTTGTGGAACTAATCATGCCTTTATGCGTGCGCCCGGAAAGATAGGCTCATGATCGTTGTGCCTAGTCCCACCCTCTCCTTGGGAGAGTGTTGAGAGTAGACAAGAGGTGTTAGGTCAGAACATGGTTCAGCTCCCTAAAGGAATTTGAGTGGTGGAAGTGGAGTTTGGGACTCAGTTGGAGACTCAGTGACAGACTCAGTACTACTGGGTTCGTCAGTGACTCCAAGCATCTCTTTAATGGCCTGGCTTTCAGGCACCAAGATTCTCCATGTGTTGAAGTTTGACATTTTGCCATCAGGACTGAGTCTTTCAATCCAGTCATTTGGTTTGGGATGCATTTCCTTTTCAAATGAGGTACCTGGTGGCCTGAAGGTCTTTTCACTAAGAGTCTCACTGGAGGATTAGTGAGATGATCCTCTCCTAGTATTCTCTTTTTAGCACTAGGAATGAGACTGACAGTATCATAGACCCTTGGGTTTTTCTTGGTCCAGCTTTCAATGACATCATTTTCTTTCTTAATTAAGCTCTTTTTGAAGAGCATGGTTTTGTTTTACCAATTCATTATTTTGAATTTGAAGTGTAACATTTTCAAGTTTAGCTTGTTTAAGCACAAGAAGTTCATCTCTACACTTATTTAATTCAAAAGTGAGTTTGTTATACTTTGAAAACAAGTTTAACCTTTGCTCTTTAAAATACTTAAGATCAACATTAATGTAATTTAAGTAAGACTGCCAATCACTATTATCATCTATAGAGAGCAAGATGTTTACCTTTCTCATGGTGATGTTGACCCATTCACCATTTCTAGCATAACTTTTGCCCACAGCCAACTTGTTGTCATCTGAGAGTGCCATCAGTGCACTGACATGAACTTCTTTATCTTCTGAGGATATAGATTCCTCATCCCAGTCAAAGGTTTCAGCAACCAGCCCTTTGTTTTTGCCTGAGTAGGTTTAGGGGCCTGAGGTGACTAAGGGATTGAGGGGGCTGCCTCAAGAAGTGCAAGTTTGGCTTTTGCTTTCCTATACTTGGTTTCAAAATCTTTTTGAGAACTATTCTTAATCTTGTTTTGAAAATATTGAGGAGACTGGAGCATTATTTGGTTGAAATTTGCCAGTTCATAAGGAATTGTTTCCTGAAAATTTGTATGAGGGTTCTGAGGTTGTTTCTGAGAAACAGTCTTTAGCAAAGTGACCTCTTTTGCCACATTTAAAACACTCAGTATTTTCATTTGCTTTTGCTTTTGAAAAAGTTTTGTTTCTACTGATAAAACATTTTGAGTTTGCAAGGAGTGCCCTTTCTTGAAATTCAATTTGGAAATCATTTAGGTACTCCTCACAGCTCCTCTCATCAGCCTCATCTTCAGAGTTTTCTTTGAAATCCTGTACAATACCATTAGAAAGCAGTAGATCTGAGTGAACTGGTTAGGGTCTTTTTGATGTCTTGAGCATTAGGATATCTCCTAGAGATTAGGTTATCCTCATAGAGGAATTTTCCATAAATCTCAGGAAGCCCAAGATTTTGATGGTGGTTGGCGTTTCTTAGACCCTGAGAGAAGTTTAACCACTTCTCAGGGAGACAATTGACAAAGCCAACATTGATTTCGTGCTTAGACAGGGTGACACCATCATTGGTCAGCTCATTAAGAAGGGTTTTGTAACGGGTATAGGTCTCTGAGAGACTTTCAGAGTCTTTGGCCCTGAAAGTGTTGTACTCAAGTTTCAGGTCCATGATCCTGTTTTCCTTGGTATCTGAGGGACCTTCATAGCTATGAACCAAGTCAGTCCAAGTATGTTTTGCAGTTGGACAATTGATGATTGATTTCATTATATCGTCAGGGAGACAAGATATAATGATGCTTTTCAGGCGTTGGTCTTGATTGACCACCCTTCTCTTATCAGGGTTCCACTGAGCTTCAGGTTCTGCTAAACCAGTAGCTGTTTTAGAGACATGTGGACCTTCATTAATGAGTGTAATGTAATAAGGTTCCATCCTAGTTAAGTAGCAAAGCATGCGCTTTTTCCACTTATTGAATTTACCAACTTCAAGTCGGGGAGCGGTAGCAGTATAACTTCCTCCCTTTTTATCGACTACTTAGGGTACATCACTATCAGCCATGGTAGGATCTTGATTTTAAAAACTTTCTAAGCACTCTGTTGTTTTGAAAGTTTTATAAACTTGAGGCTCTGATACCACTTGTTGGTCCCGTTTACAAGGTTAAACTAACTATAAGTTAATCTAAACATGCACAATGCTTAAGTGATATAATGAAATACTTTGAAAGACATTTGCATAAAGTAAGTAGACAAGATATTTTTCAACGTTTAATTCTTATTCGAAATCAATCAAAGAATTATACCCAAGTGTTTGCGGAATAACACTTGGGATTGAAATGACAAGTGTGGTATGACTCCTCTCTAAACCCAAGTTAAGCTTGAGTGACAACTAAAGGTCTTACTGAGCTATCTCAGGGACTGTGTTGTTCTTTGCGGGAGTAAAAGTTGTTTGTGAATGACTAAGCATTAATTGCATAAATTTGTCAACAATTACTCCTCTGTTATGTTTCCTATTTAAACACTAGTATTTACAACCTTTTTGATAAAGACAAATGATGACCTAAGCTAGTGAGGACAAAATACTTACGTATTTTGTCTCTGTTACATTAAGCTATTTTGGGCATAAGACAATATGCCTTTTTGAGGAGCAGTGATGACACTGTCCTGACATTTTGCCTTTCAGAGAAAGTTTGACTTCAGGTTGATATGGACACCATCTTATCTCTTCAAACGTTTCCCGCTTTGTGCCGCCTAATCTTCAATCCTTAGGCCTTTAGTCTTCTNGTGAGGACAAAATACTTACGTATTTTGTCTCTGTTACATTAAGCTATTTTGGGCATAAGACAATATGCCTTTTTGAGGAGCAGTGATGACACTGTCCTGACATTTTGCCTTTCAGAGAAAGTTTGACTTCAGGTTGATATGGACACCATCTTATCTCTTCAAACGTTTCCCGCTTTGTGCCGCCTAATCTTCAATCCTTAGGCCTTTAGTCTTCTGTCTTCAAATCATACTTCTTTAGTTGTTGAGGAGTCTTGGGGTTCAGTGAGTTATTGTCATCACTCACTAAACCCATCACCTTTTTCTTTGGCCTAGGTGCCACTCACTGAGTTCCGCCTCACTGCATGGAGAGGCTTTTTTTAGACTCGTCTTTGGCATCCTGGAGGTGACTCACTCAGCAACTGTTCACTCAGTGACTTGAATGCGCTTAATATTTTCTAACACTTAGGTTAATTTGTGTTCAAATCTTTGTTTTACGAGACTTGGGTACTGAAGGAACCCAACACCATGATATTGTGTTACCTAAAGTTTCTATGGAGAGTGTATTGAGCAGGTACGATAATACTCTTGTTGGGTACTTTCTAGGCAAGACTATTGCATTCCTCATTGTTCAAAATTATGTAACTAATACGTGGGGTAAGTTTGGCTTGAAAAAGCTTATGAAGAATGATGCTGGTGTGTACCTCTTTAAGTTTGATTCTAAAGATGGTGTTGATTGTGTCCTACAATGTGGCCCTTGGTTAATCCGTAATTCGCCTCTCATTCTTAATAAATGGACTCCGAAAGTGTCCTTGACCAAAAATGAGGTAACTAAGGTTCCGGTTTGGATTAAATTGCATAATGTTTCTTTACTTGCGTATTCGGAAGATGGTTTGAGCTTAATTGCTACTCAAGTAGGGAAGCCTATTCTGTTGGACGCGTTTACAAGCTCGATGTGTGTAGATTCTTGGGGGCATATTAGTTTCGCTCGTTCTCTTGTGGAACTAAGCTCGGATTCTGTTTTGAGTAGTGAAGTTTCGATGGCGATTACTAATGAGGAGGATACTGGTTTTACTACGGAGATCATTAAGGTTGAATATGAATGAAAGCCTCCTCATTGTGATGTGTGTAAAGTTTTTGGGCATGATCGTATTAATTGCCCAAAATGTGTTAAGTTGGTGGTTCGTAGTGAAAGTAATGTGGCACCTAATGTTCCTACTACTTTGGAAAAGACCGGTGATGGTTTCACTGAGGTTCAGAATCGCAAGGCTAAAGGTAAAATTATACCGGGTAAAGGAGGTTTTAAAAAACCTGTTGTGGGTAATAAGGTTCGTTATCAACCTAAAACGACTCCTACTGTGCCCAAGAAGGTGGATGCTACTAAGGAGAAAATCGCTAAAGGCGCAAGTAGGAGCGGGACAACAATTGCTACATCAAACCCATTTGCTGCTCTTGATATGGAAGATACTGATGAGAATGGTATTCCTTATACTATTCCTATTGTTGACAAAATTATGAAGATTGAAAAGCTTGTCATTGACGGGAAAGCTACTGATGTGTGGTATTGCGACCTTACAACAGGTTATACCTCTCAAGGGATCTTAAGAGGCTTGCAATCCCCACCAGGCAGTGTACCTGACCGATGTAGTATAGTGTAGTGGCAAGTACCGGGGGATTGATCGTTCTCTAGGGGAATAGTGTCGTTAGGATTGAAAAACTACTCTAATAGGTCTAAAGGGTGAGGGAAGATTCTTTTTGTATTTTATGTTTTTAGGAAAGCAAGTAAAATTATCTCGGGTTTGAAAGAGTGGGCGCAATTAGTTGCTAGTCAACTAACCCAAATAACTACAAATGCAAATAAAATAAATAAACGAAAAGAAAATATTTGTGAAAACTTATATGGAGAGAAGTGTGTTTACTTAGACTTCATTACTCCCTAACTATCTTTTACCGGTTGATTAGTGTGTTATAATTGCGTGGATGACGGGTTACATTCCTTAATACCAGTCGTGGGGGTGTGTACGAACTTCCCCAACTCTACAAGCTCCTACTTCACTCCTATGTCGAGCCGACTAAAAGCTCCTAACATGGGATCACTAGAATGCGCTCATGCATTAAATACAACCATATAATCGTAGTACACATCCGATCATGTTTCTTAAGACGTTCAAGCAAGTTACCGTATAGGAGGTTAGCCAGTTTTCTTAAGCCTAACATCGATAAACATTCATCCAATACAATCAATAACACACCATTCAACCAATAATTAATAGTTAGGTTTCATTAGATCTAAGCAAACACAAAGAAAACCTAGCCTAGCATGTTAAACAAAAGACAAGAACAAGATAGAATCAAACAACACATAGACATATTGAATGATTAATTGATAACTTATCTTCAATGTAACATGGAAGATCTCAAGGTGAAAAAACCTTGAAAAATCTGCTAAAATTCGTATTAGGGTTTCTCCCTAAAAAGTTCCACACAATGAATGAAAATTGCGAAAATATATATAGAAAAACAGACTTGACGGCGTCACGTTATGGGGTGTGACGCCGTCACCTCGCCGTGGTTAGGGTTTCGTGATGGCCTCTTGACGCCGTCCCCCTTTAAATCCCAAAAATCCATTCTGGCCCGTCAAGGTCAATTTTCACATCCACCTCTGTTTGTCTAGCTTGACGGCGTCACCACTAAACCTTGACGCCGTCATGGTACTGTTCCAGCATAATTTGAGACTTTGTTATTTTCTTCACTTTTATGCTCCAAAAAACTTCCAAAATGCTTCATTTTCCAGATTTCTTCTCCAAAGTACCTAAAATGACAAAAGGAACGATTTAGGGCAATATTTGATCAAATAATTACGATTTAAGGCTTAAATGACCCGCCAAAAGCGGTACACTTTTCGCCTTATCAGCTACCCTTATGGACGATAATGGTAATCCTCTTAAAAAGGTGGATGGGTTTCAAACGACTAGAAAGGAGTCACAAGATCAGCTTGTGAGTGAGTTGAGAGAGAGGGAACAGATTGCGGCTTCAAAGCTTAGTTCTTATTCTTCTCCGTATACTTCTTCTACCAAGATGGAGAACCCGTTTTCTAAGGTGGGGGAGGTGGATGTTTCTAACAGTGATGATGAGCAGGTGCTTGAACCAGATAATCCTATGGCTAAGTTTCTCGCATCTACAGGCAGCGGCCACAAGCTTGAAGATTATTATGATTACTATGCGGATTAGGTCTACGATCTACTTGGGAATTAGATGCCTTTTGTGACTTGTATGATATCAAGCTTCAGGGTCGTCGTGGAAAGTAATTTGTTTTTGGTAGTTCATAAGGTTAGCATGTCTTTCTTATGTAGTGTTTTGGCTGTTACACAATAGTTGCTGTTTTATGCCTATGTAACAGGCCGAGATGAGAAATTCACTCTCATCAGTTGTACTTAAATATTTTTTGGAGTAATATATTTGCCAAGGTGATGCCCTTTTACACAAAAAAAAAAGCAAATTGTGTTTTAAATCATACAAAAAAAATCTGATGATAAGCTTTTGGCTAATGTTACCGATTATAAAAAATTGTTTGGTAAGTTGATATATTTGACTTATGCAAGGCCTTCAGATTATGTGCAGTGTTTGAGTCACTACATGCACTCTCTCTTACAATCTCATTTTAAAGATGATGTGAGCTAAGTGTTAATATATTTGAAAGGAATAACAAATCAAATGATTTTAAAGTCAAAGTTTTTTCAAATGCCGATTAGGCAAAGTGTCCAGTAACTAGAAAAAAGTGTTTCTGGATGCTATGTTACCAGCAAGGTACCCGCGCGATGCGGCGGCGGGTACCCTGTGACTATATTTTCTGACAATGTGATGTTATGCGGCCATACTTTTATTAAACAATTAATTTACAAATAACAATAACTTTAGTTAAGGCACTCGTATAATTCTATCTCATGTTAACCGAAGATACCCAAGCAAAATCTTGATTCTTTCCTTCAGCACAATCACCCTTCGTCAATTTTGGAGCTGACGTACCAGTTCGACCCTCATTCCTCGGTCGGCGCAGCGGCGACCGAACCGGTCGACCGACCACTGCGGGCAGCCTAATGGCTTTATTTTTAAGTGATTGGCTTAGTAGCTTGATTAGATTGTACATTATGGTTAAATGGATTTTATATTTTGGTGAAGGGATGAATTAAACAGTGTATTAATTGTATGTGTTGAGTAGTGTTTTATTAGTTGTATTTGTGCTTCAAATAGTTTGTACATTAATTAAAAATGTTGACCATCAATATGTGTAGGTGTTTATGCATAAATTAATTGTACATATAGCTTAATTAGTTGTATTTACTTAAAATCTATATATGGAAATCTTAAAAAATTGGAAGAGAAAATGTGCTAAATGCTTTATAAGTAGTATAGATGATTGATAATTGTCCAGTTTCATATATAGAAAAGTAAAAAAAACAACTTACGGTATCTAGATCTTTAGCTGAGGCTGAATATAGATGTCTATTTGCTTCAATTTGTAAAGTGATTCGAGTTTGTAGTATTTTGAGTGAGTTAAAGGTTACTGGTTTGTTTCCGGTTGATTTTATTATTATTATTATTATTTATTATTTTTTTTTTTGTGATAGTAGTTTTGCTATTCAGATTGCTAGTAATCCTACATTTTATGAGAAAACAAATCATTTTGAAATAGATGTTCATGTGGTAAGAGAGAAAGTTTCAATAGGTATTATAAAGGGATTAAAGATTCATACTAGTAGGGGTGTCAATAGGATGGGGTCAACTCGACCCAAACTCGATAAGGCTTATAGGGTCGGGTTTAATAGGGTCTAGAAAGCTTATCCGGTTAGATTGACCTAAACCCGATAACCGGATAATATTATCAGGTAAGGTTAGGTTTGAAATATTTATCTTATAGAGTTATCAAGTTAACCTGGTAAGACCTGAAAATGTGATATAATTTGTTTTCAATAAAATCTTAAAAGCTCATAAAGTATAAAGTTTGCATGGGACTTTTTTTTTTTTTTTTTTTTTTTTTTTTTTTTTTTTTTTT
>LBNU01012976.1:0-14167 GCA_014162995.1 Artemisia annua | reverse complement strand
TAAAAGTGAGAGTAAACAAAAGGGTTTATACGGGGGTTAACTAACCAGTGTAGTTAGTTAATATCACATAACATATAAAGGCTCTTTGGGTGTAATCCTAGAATTTACCAAGTTAGACAAGTCACTCCAATTATATCAATAATACTCATTATGGTGGTCTCGAATAGTATACAAGCCAAGTTCTAAAGTTTACAAGTCACCAGCACACTAAAGTTTTTGATGTTAGGCAAAAAATAATGTTATGTGTGCGGCTATGTAATTTAGACTTAAACAAAAACATGCTAAAAAAATTTTAAGTTTTGATATATTAAGTGCATTTTAAGCATATTCTGAAAAAGTTTGGACAAGTAAGTGTTCTAATTCTCCATCCCCCCACTTAAGTTAAACAACGTCCTCATTGTTTTTGTTAAAGGTTAACACTGGAAAATAAAAGAATTAGAACAAAAAAACTTCCCTGATATTTGCTCGGAATGATCCTCCATTATGCGTTTACGAGCAAAAATCAACTTTCTTGTGGATTAGAACGTTTAAGCTTCATAAGTGATGTTTCCACAAAAAGTGCAGGAATCTATAATACCACCTAGACTTTAACACACCTGAGTTAAGAAGGTTCAAACTTGCATAATACATTCGTAGTTAGTAAAAATAAAACCTAAAAATTAAAAATTAAAAATCATCAGGTCAGTCGATATGTTGCATCCTATGGAAGAAGATGCGCCGTACCGAGCCTGGAATTAATACGAATCAGAATAAAAGATGTGTCGCATCCTTAACCAGGGATGCGCCGCATTAAATAAACTGAGAGAATGTTTTAAAATCTGGAAAAAAAAATGCAGAAAAATAAAAAGATATGACCAGTGCAGATGATACGCCACATCCTGTGAAAGAGATGTGCCGCATCTTCTGCAAGTCTGACAGACTCGACTCAAAACAGAAAAATAAGATAAAAATTCCGGGTTGTCTCCCGGTCAGCACTTGTCTTTATTCCAGAGTCTTCAAGTTAGACTCACGTTCAACTCCTATTGCAGTATTTGAGGTTCAAACTCGACAACCTCGTTAACCGCATTGTCGATGTAATTATCAAAGTATTTCTTTTTAGGTTGTACCTTTGGAACAAAACATCCTTAATCACCTTTGACAATTGGTGCACTTCAATTGCCAATTCTCTAATCATATTTTCTTGTTGCTTCAGCAACAGTTCATTGGTGATCTTGAATTCTTTGATAAAAGTTTGATTTTTGGTCTTCCGAACCAGCTTGGAGAATATCAATCACGATTCCTGAAACACAAAACAAATAGGCTTCGCAGTAAAATTTTTCTAAGAGACAGGAAAGATGATTAGAATTTTCTTCATTCCGGATAAATAAAATTTTGTTGATTGATGCAGGTGATGCGCCGTATCCCTGAAAATGGATACGCCGTATCTTATTACGTTAAAAATAAAATTAGACTTTTATTTAGAAAAATCGATACGCCGCTTTTAAATCAGAATGCTCAGAATGCGTCGTATCTGGTTAATTATCAAAAATTGGTTATATTTATTAAAATTAAATGCGCCATATTAGCAAAAGCTAATGCGCCGTATTTTCGTTATGTTTCAAAATACAAGATTTTTGATTTAGTAAATGCGCCGTATCGATGAAAATCAATGCGTCGCTTCTGTTTAATAATTCGAAAACTGTTTTTAATTTAAATATCAAATACGCCGTATCTGTTAAAACAGATGCGTCGCATGGCGTTAAGGTTTCGAAAAAATTCTTATTAAAAACAGAATACGCCGTATCTTGGGGAAAGATGCGTCGTACTCGAGTTATTAAACGCGTTGTATTTTATAAAATTAAAACGCAATACGCCGCATCTGAGAAACAGATGCGCCGTATCGTTTGTATCAGCACAATACAACGACAGCAGTTAGTACAAAGAAAGAAAAATAAAAACAAAATAAAAACAAAAATAACAGAAAATAAAAACACACAAAAAACAATAAATATGCAAATTATACAATGAATGTAATCTATCTAATATACAACAAGTTAGGGGTTAGTGTCTAAAAACCTAATAAAAATNGAGCGGGAGTGGGAGCGGCGATATCGATTTGGATGGTGATAGTGATCATGATGAGTGAGTTTGGGATGTAGAGGTACAAACTTGGGTTATTTTGTATTGTGCTTATGGTTGAAATAATATTTTCGCGAACCTTATCTTAGTATTTTGTAGTTTAACCTTTTGGCGACTTGAACATCGCGGATATTGAAACATTTGTGGATATGGCAGCTAGGTTTAGATATTACCACACCCCGTTTTGTAGACTTTATATGTTGTAATGCATTTTGAGGGTGTTTAGCGATAATTTGCAGCCGATGTCGAGTTGTATGTGTTAGGATATGTTGATATTGAGTGGTTATAGCTTATAGTTACAGGTTTTGGTATTACAGGTTTTGGTAGATTTCTTCGGAAAATTTCCGAAAAAAATCTGGAATATTGCTGGTTTTGCAGCCTGCTGTTAGCATGATATAACATTGGTACCGTCGACATGTCGATGGCACCATCAAACAAAAAATATTGATAGCTTAATGATGCCGTTGACATCTCGACGACATCATTAATCAAAAAATATTGATAGTTTAATGAGGCCGTCGACATGTCGACGGCATCATTAAGCAAAACGTTGACCAATATGTTAACCTGACGAAACGTTACCATCAACATGTCGACGGGAATGTATAAAACTTAATTAACGTTTAATAATTAAAATGTTAATTAGGACGGGAACAATTTGACGGACAAAGAATTCGTTTGACTGAAAAATGACGTGGGACCCACAATGTCGACGGCGATTGTCGATGGTAATGCTGTTGCCAACGCGGTATCGGCGTCGTCATGATCCCGTCGACATGACGACGGCAACATATAATGCCTTCGACATGACGACGACACCGTCGTAAAAAAGTCGATGCTGAAAGCTTCGATTGTACTAGTGTCCGCCGTTATAAAGACTTTGATAGAAGATGAGAAGTTTAAATACCTTATGCGCCTTAAGTTATATAGACTTCCAATAACTTACATAAACTTTTTTTGTTCTAATAAGGAGGTTATTGGGCAGTCCTATCTCACTAGCTTTGGGGTGTTCAAAATTTCATTATCCTACTCGACTTAAGTCGCTCAATATAAGTTGAGATTTGTGTCCTGATGCGCGTGATGTGTCGTTGCGGTTTAGCAGTGTTAATGCCTACTCAAGTTTTAAATTTATATTTAGCCGACTTATCAATAACACACACACTTAACGAGCAGTGTACCCGGTCAGTTTGTATATAATGATAAGCAGAGTGTCGATCACTAAGAGTGGAACGTATTATCTAGTTATTCTAATTAGTATCTTAATGTCCTAAGTTAGTTTTACAGCCTAATCTAACGAAAGGGGGTTCAGCCTGAGAGACTGGCACAGTTTGGTTATTAATTAAACAGTAAATTAAACTAATGAGCACGAATCAGCGAATAGCATACACGTACACAGATAGATAATAGAGACTATAAGAAGACCTGTCCTGATAATTAAGCAGCTTGTCACTTGTTTTATTGCTAGTTTTATATGTAGTGTATATTAGTTAAATCTTTCTCGTTGGTTTCATTATATCGGCGAGTAAACCCTTAATGATTACTTATGACTATCCTATTTATCCAAAGACGTCGAATTAAATACGCGAGGAAGGGGTATGGCGGCCCAAGCAGTGCTCAGCTAGACAAAGAGGTTATCAATGCACTAATATAAATTCACCAAAGACATCAAACATATAAACTTTAATTGATGGGAAAACAATTTTAAGGCGGGCATATGATCTTGCGTACTCACATACTACCGGCCATCTATCCTAATGAATTAAAGCTTACCATTACAATAAAACAAAACTACTTAATGAATTGAATACCTGCAGGACCTTCATACAGCTCTAATATCTTCATTTGGGGCGTGTCTTGTGTTGCTTGTTCGTCTGAATTCGACTCCTTAGGGTTATGGTGCACACTAAATTCGTCTAGGTCTTGGGGTATTTATAGTTTCTGTCTGAGGGTTCGATGCAGCGCATGTAATTGGTAGATGCGGCGCATTGACTTAACTTCACGTGGGGTCCAAGCTTATTATATTCTGGAATATTCGTACACCGCCTTTAGATGCGGCGTAACTTGAATCATTATGCGGCGCATGTCCTTCAGTTGTCTTGGATTAATTCTGGTGAAGTATTGATAGTGATACGCCGTATGTCAATTGTATAATGCGGCGTATCTGGAGTAGAACGAGCTTGATCTTCTTCTTTGACCAAAGTTTCATATGCGGCGCATGGTATAACTCCATGCGGCGCATTCTTCAAAGTCAGGCAATGGTCTTCGAATTCATCTAAGTATGATATTGCGGCGTATCTGTTGAGTGAGATACGGCGCATCTTCTGGGTTTCAGTAGACTTTTGACATCTTGCTCATTTTGCTCCATAATTAGTCCAAAATCGCCAAGTTTCACATTTTACCTGTTTTTACCTGAGAATCACTAAAGTATACATTAAAGCACCGATTCTCATACATAATAAAGTAAAACAAGTTAAATAAATAGGATAAATGATGATGATAAAATGTACTTATTTAAGTTCATCAAATATCCCCCACTTGAACTTTACTTGTCCCCAAGTAAACCTTAGATTTAATCTTATGAAAATGTATCCTAAAAGGTATTAGGATTTATTTTTAACAATTAAGCACGTATTCGTTTTATCACAATCACACAACCAACCACTTAACGAAGTAGAAACAAAATAATTTTTCAATATAAAACAATTCTAAATCGTTTAGTCACTAGTTGTGACGAATATTCTATCATAAGCTTGACAAGTATACGCATCTCCCCCACTAAAGCCAAGGAGTAACAAGTCTAAAACGGTAAAAAGGGTTTGTTGGTTAAGGGTTGATCATCCTTTTTAATCTCTATCAATCTCATATTCCAGAAAAGGCGACAAAATTACGAATACATGAACGAATCCACGACCATGATACTCGCAATTGCTCAATTCCTTAACTCGAATAGGCTAAAGATAGGACCGAGTAATCTTCACCAATAATATTATATCAAAAAGGGCGACAAAATCATAAATACATAATCGAATCCACGACTACGATACTTAAGATTGCTCAAATCCCTAATCTCAAATAAATCAAAGGTTTGGATGAAGAATGATATAGGTATGGATAATAATTGGGATACAAATTGGTATAAAATAAAAAAAATTAAACAAAACAAATAGATTAAAATCCTAAGTGTGGTTAATTACTTTCCCAACCATCCCATGAATAAGACTCATATCATTGAATAACTCACGCTTTTGACTCATGTAACTCACGCTTTAGGTAGACATGAATTATACTCAATAAAATCTTAAACAAAGAATAACCTTAGTTGGCGTTCCCATAACGGACAACTCCCATTCAATCCATAAATATAATATACAACAACAAATAGTGGTGATATCTCCCACTTTACAAAACTTTACATAAGTTGGTTAAAACAAACTTCCAACTTCTTCTCTTTCTTTTTCTTTTCTATTTTTTTTTTGATTTTTTTTTATGTGTAAAATTTCACAACTTTTTCTATCACGATTTTTCCGGATAATTTTTCCATACTTTTCATAACTTTCAGAAATAACTGTAATAGTGAAAGTAGTAAACACACGAAAAATAAACTAAAAATATACAATATGTACTTTCACTCCAATTGCATTGTGCAATTTCCCGACCTAACCAAAGATAATGAATTACGCACGTGAACACAGGTAATGTAAGGAAACACACTTTGCCTAAAGTAACTAACCACGGATTTCAATCTACATGGTAGGCTAAGGTGTAAGGGTGTAACGAAACATTTTAACAAAGGTGTAAGAAACGAAAGGAATTGCTCTGAGGGTTTTTCTACGGGTATCTTACTTTAAAAGTGAGAGTAAACAAAAGGGTTTATACGGGGGTTAACTAACCAGTGTAGTTAGTTAATATCACATAACATATAAAGGCTCTTTGGGTGTAATCCTAGAATTTACCAAGTTAGACAAGTCACTCCAATTATATCAATAATACTCATTATGGTGGTCTCGAATAGTATACAAGCCAAGTTCTAAAGTTTACAAGTCACCAGCACACTAAAGTTTTTGATGTTAGGCAAAAAATAATGTTATGTGTGCGGCTATGTAATTTAGACTTAAAAAAAAACATGCTAAAAAAATTTTAAATTTTGATATATTAAGTGCATTTTAAGCATATTTTGAAAAAGTTTGGACAAGTAAGTGTTCTAATTCTCCATCCCCCCACTTAAGTTAAACAACGTCCTCGTTGTTTTTGTTAAAGGTTAACACTGGAAAATAAAAGAATTAGAACAAAAAAACTTCTCTGATATTTGCTCGGAATGATTCTCCATTATGCGTTTACGAGCAAAAATCAACTTTCTTGTGGATTAGAACGTTTAAGCTTCATAAGTGATGTTTCCACAAAAAGTGCAGGAATCTATAGTGATACGCCGTATGTCAATTGTATAATGCGGCGTATCTGGAGTAGAACGAGCTTGATCTTCTTCTTTAACCAAAGTTTCATATGTGGCGCATGGTATAACTTCATGCGGCTCATTCTTCAAAGTCAGGCAATGGTCTTCGAATTCATGATCTAAGTATGATATTGCGGCGTATCTGTTGAGTGAGATACGGCGCATCTTCTGGGTTTCAGTAGACTTTTGACATCTTGCTCATTTTGCTCCATAATTAGTCTAAAATCGCCAAGTTTCACATTTTACCTGTTTTTACCTGAGAATCACTAAAGTAAACATTAAAGCACCGATTCTCATACATAATAAAGTAAAACAAGTTAAATAAATAGGATAAATGATGATGATAAAATGTACTTATTTAAGTTCATCATGTCCACTGTGAATCAGATTCCTATGGACGTGACCTTGTTAACTAGCTAATAGATCATGAAGGGAGAAGGAATGACTAAGTGACTAACATTGATATTGTTAAAAGTAAGAATATCATTCCCCATCATTGATTTTTGATATCGAACTAAATCCCACAGTAGTATGAATTTGCGGGTGGATCCTGGAAACGGAAGAGAAATGGATAATTTCAGGATCCACATAAATTAGCTTCACCCGTTACCCCTTATTATACTAATGGGTGAGGGTGATGTGAATGATATGATGCAAGTGAAGTAGTGAAAATGGGAAAAATTTGGTAAAAAATAATAATAAATAAATAAAAATCGCTTAGCTTGTAAGGAAAACGGAAATTCCATCGTATATTCGTATGAATGACAAGTGGTAACAGAAACGGGTTGACTGGGACCAAATTTCGCTTAAGGATAAAAAGCGAAGAATGTTTTCGCAAAGAAATAAATTTTCAATCATATTACGGAGTAATTTACTGAGACTGTTTTTATGGAAAAGAAAACATAAACATTTGTTGAGTCAGTCTAGCGGCAATTACAGGCTGACACAATATCTGTCCTTTTTACAGTTTGGTGATGCAAGTCAAGGGATCAATATCAAAATAAAAATTGGTTACAACATTAGTACATTACCGTAAAATAAGCGCCAAAATCCCACACAATGAAGCTTCTGTTCTTGTATTCAAGAGTTTCAACATTATATCCTGCAAAAACATGAGTTCAAGACATGAAAATAGTGTAAAAGCAATAAATGCTTCATGTACTTATAAATTAGATCCATTATAAACTACATAACGATTTAGATCTCATTATACATATTATGCATGCATTAATGCATAATATACTTGCTTTTATTATTCATTATGCATAATGTTTACTTATGAACAATGAATATTTTATGGAAAATATATATACGCATAATGAATCATAAAACCCAATATATTATGCATAATAATATTTAAATCGATCTGTAGTTCATCATGAAGCTAATGTATAAGTACATTAAGCGTTTATTCCTTTTACCCCATGAAAAATATGACTATCTTTAAAAAAGAAAAGAATGTCAAAGGCGCAAAATATTACGTGAGATGACTATAATTCTATACATCTCCAATAATTAAATATATAACGCATACTAACTCAACAAGAATTGTGCTTAGGTACTGAACAAAGTCTTTCTAACAATGATAAGTTGAAAATACACAACTAAGAGACCTAGTTTCCATATTCTCCTCAAGAAATCGAGAATTATTGGATGCTATATTATTGTTGACTAGGAAGGAAAAAAAGGTAGATATTTAGTATTGTTGACAGTGAAGCTTACTGATAGTAGGGTCGGTGGAGACAAGTTTACCCAACTTGAGCTTGTACAAAATTGTAGTCTTACCAGCTCCACTGAGTCCAGCCATCACAATACATGTTTCCTTCTTAGTGAACATGAAACTGTATAGCTTGGTAAAAGACTGGCCCATCACAATATCACTAGTGTCTACAAATAAACAACCACCCGTGGCACTGTGAAAAAAACTCACTTCCTTCAAATAAGAGTATGATTACAACACGTACCTTTTTAAGAAAAAACACATATTTACAGATCTTTTAGAATGGGTAAGGACATGCATGTAATAGCAACATAGTTTCACAAATGTACTAATTTATGCAACAACTTTTAACACCTATCACAAGTGTTCCATATTATACAACTTACTTGTAAAACTGCTCCAGTTTCTAGTCATAGAACTTGTATATCGTGTTATGGTCATTTTAATTTTGTATTATACAACTTACTTGTAAAACTGCTCCAGTTTCTAGTCATAGAACTTGTATATCATGTTATGGTCATTTTAATTTTCATAGAATTACCAATTACAATATCTTGGGTTGTACACAAAACGGTACTACTTTTTTTAGACATTTTCCTATTTTAGGATTATTATAAGGCCTTTTACTAAACTGAACTGAATAAGATACAGCTTAATAATAGTCAGAAATCATTACAAAAAATCAAGTGAATAATTAACACATGCAACATGTGAATTTTCCAACTGAAAGATATCATTATGCAAACAAAGCTTCTCATATACTAGTTTAGAAGCAGTAAATAATATATATCCAAGCTAAGCAAAGTTATATTTAACGACAACGTATATATTATATGCAAGGATGCAGCGTTAGTATACCTACGATTAACCGGCAACCAGAAAGCTGACTAAGACGCATGGAATTGGGAGTTGTCGATCAACATCACCAAAATGTGGTGCTGATCAAACAGACAGTATATTATATATAAAAACACAGATATTACTTAACAAAATCGACAACTTAAGAACAGTTGACTTTTGATACGAGTGATGCTATGAAAAAGTCAAAACCTTAGCCACCTCAATTTCATGTGATGGAATCAAATCATATCTTTTTTATTAAATATAATGCTTAATCAATCTAGTATTTCTAAGATTTGCAGCTTTGCATATTCTTTGGTTATGTTTGGCAAAAGTAGCTGTGAGCAGAAGCAGTGAGCTGTGAGCGCTGTAGCCACAGCTCACTGCTCACCGCTCACATTAAAGAAGCATTGGAAAAATGAGCTTTCCTAAAATTCAAAAAGCTCATTGCTCATCGCTGATCGCTCCAAAAAGCTCTGCGCCAAATATAGCCTTTGTCAATCAATTAACTTTTGTGATTTTTTTACTAACTGAAAAACTGTTGTAGCTTATAGTGACTGTCTAACAATGGACTGTTGTAATAAGTAACAACCAACAATTAAAATAAACTACAACAAAGAGAATTGACAATAAGAAAATAAACGACCACCGGAAGACTTTGGTTGCCATGTCGTACAGCTATAATTACCATGTTTGTTACATGGTATCATTTGTTATTTGTATTTTCTTATCAAACCATGATTTCTGATGTTTTGGCTGACTAATCTACAGATTGCGTCCAGCACCACACAAACACAAACAGGATAATGAGATGCACGGAATTTTGCATTGAATAGAAACGGCCAAACCTAATTCGACAAATGCACGTGAAACATTAGACTATAACAACAACAATAACAACACCCAAATTCCGCCGTAAGAGTGTATGGGTATGTAGCATGTTGAGATCACACCGCTAAGGGTAGAGGGACTGCTAAGGCCAGAGGGACTCCTTTTAGAAAAAAAATTAAAATTTACTAAGCACTATATATTATACCACTTGTTTTACACAATTCTTTTTTTACCAACTTAAAAAGCCCATAAATGTATTGAGGAAGAATAGGATGAAAGGATTTAAATTCTTATGATCTTGGCTAAAAAGCATTTAGTTTTTAGAGTAAACGACACAAGCCATACCCAAACGGCTGACTCTCAAGGCAACCAACTTAGAGCCTATAAGGATCACATATCACTGATGTACCAGGCACCTGAAAGGCTTGCGTTTGCACAAATAATTTGGCCGAACTCTATACACTTACTATTGCAATACCTTAGTACACCCACTTCATTCAATAATTTTCTATTTCAATTTTAAGCGGAGTGTATAAATAAATCTCAGCAGCAGAATGCATCATTTACTTGAAACGCACAATGTACCAAACTACATGCATGCAAAAAGCACGAACGCAAGTTTCATGGAAACAGAATAAAAGTTAACTGCCTGCAATAACTAGGTTAACCAAGTCTCAGTCAACTCAAGGGTAAAAGTTTTCATTTTGAATATTGCAAAAGATAGTATTACAGAAATAAAGGCGTACAAATACTGCAAGTGATAATGTATACAGTCTTAAGAAAGCCGAGGGAAATCACTAATTCCTTCTCAACATATAGATAAAATGCTAACAATGTTTGTCATAAGATGTATACACCATGTTCATCGAGTCCGTTTTAGGCCTGAAATTTGGGCAAAAGCAAACAATAAGGGTCATTTACAAGCAATTATAGCATATATTTAGCATAAACTAGTTTCTTTCCTGGACTTGCACTTTAGATCTGAAACTTATATGATAATTGGTAGCTTTTGGTTACAGCTCAAACTATGGTGACTATTCAAAAGATTACATGTGACCAATAAATTACTATCTACCAGGTAGATTATACCAATTCTTTATGCAATTTTGATAACAACCCAAACGAAAGACAAAAGCAATCAACAAGTTTAATGGTTGTGTCGCAAGTTGGCATGATAACCAAAGTTAATCAGCGAGAACGTATACGACCATTTTAAAAATATATATATATATATATATAATGAAAGCCATTTCATTTCCACAACCAGCAAATAAACAAACAAAAAAAAGTTTAAAATGTTTGAAGCAATGGTAACAATCAAATAACCCAAAGTTGCACTCAAGCCAAAGTTGGAAAGAAGGCTATATAGCAGAATTTTTACAAAAATATGATAACTACAAAGTGCTTGCACATGAAAGATGTTACACTTTGTTTGATACTTGGTCACTTGCAGCACATGACACATTTTTTGCAATCCTCTTCTTAGAGTAAGAACAACTCTCTTGTTTTAGAGAGTGCTTGAGACTTGATCAGAGGAAAGCAATTTTTTTACAATTTTTCCTTTGCAAGGTGGTTGCTTATGACCTTATGCGAGCCCAAATGGGTCAAAAAGTAACTTTGAAAACACATCGTAGATTAAATGGGTTGGTTTATTCACTAAGTCTCTTCTTTTAGTTTCTTCTATAATTTGCTTCTTTTTTTCGAAAGAATAAAAATTAAAACTTGTTACATAAATCATTGTTTCAGTATAAACAAATAAATGATATAATTTGTTTTTATTCAACACAGTACAATATCGGAAAACAGACAAGTTTTTTATGTTTATTACATAAATTTGTATTACAAATATATGAACATATAGATGCTACACGGGATAATGTACATTGTCTAGGAAAGCTGATGGAGATGAGCATTTCACAATAAGAAATCATGTATCACCTCTCAACTTAGATAAAAAGCTAGCAATACTTGTCATAAGACGTATATCCTATTGACTCCTTAATGTTATTAAAGTCAAAGTTACATAGTATTCAATATGTATTTAGTATAAAGACAGTGTCATATGTATTTAGTATAAGTAATGGGTCGATTTAGGACACTGCATTGGGTCAAATACAGTTAACCCAAACAAGCAGTTAGGATATTACAATTATGATAGTTAGTAGTTATTATGGTTATGGCAGTTATGTGTCAAGGGACACAATGGTTAGAAATAACTGCCTTAAGTGTCGTTTGGACAAGTATAAATAGGTAATATGTAGTCTGCAAACATATAACAATTTAACATCAATAATATTTCAAGTTTGCATATTCTTGNTGATAGTTAGTAGTTATTATGGTTATGGCAGTTATGTGTCAAGGGACACAATGGTTAGAAATAACTGCCTTAAGTGTCGTTTGGACAAGTATAAATAGGTAATATGTAGTCTGCAAACATATAACAATTTAACATCAATAATATTTCAAGTTTGCATATTCTTGTCCCACTTTTACTGTTACAATGATTTGCACACAATTGTCTCACATTCAAACACAAACATGGTTCACTACAAATACATTCTGAAACACAATTATGTTGGCTTGAAACCTGTGCAAAAGTGGTATTAGAGCCAAGGCTCAGAACCTAGGGAGAAGCCAACATACATACATGATCAAGGATTACACACTGGGAGATATTTGCTGAGAGAGACACCAAGGAGATTGTTCCAATGGAACAGCAGAAAGAAAACCTTATCTCCAGAGAGTAAGGAGATGCTAGTGAAAAAGGTGAAAGAAATTGAAGCCTATAATGCTTCAAGGGTGTCTGCAAAATCCAATGATCATGGGAAGCAGATTGCTAGTACTCGGAAAGAAAGAAGACAAGTGTTACATATGTAGAGAAAGGGGACATGTGTTCTGGACATGTCAAAATAGGAAGAAGATTGCTATGGTTGAAGTGCAAGAGGGAACAAAGAAAGCCAAATATCCAGAAAAGGTTCATGTAATTGCAGATTACATGATAGAAGGCACAAATGATGAAACTTGGGACAAAGTGTGGTATGTAAGGAGTGCTTACAAACACCACATGTGTCCAACAAGGCTGCAATTCAAGAAACTGAATTACAAATTCAAGATGATTGGGAAGGAAGAGGTTGAGAAGAAATTTATCTTCTCTTATGGAATTGGTAATGCCACTATGAAAGCAAAAGATGGAGACATAGTGATTTCAAATGTTCAATACACTCCAGAAGTATCCTTGAACATTCTCAGTTATGATCAATTGGAAGAACAGGGGTACACAGTGAAGATTAATGACAACAAAGTTAGTCTACACGACATGTATGAAGAGAAGAAGCATGGGACAGAGATTTCACAAGAAAAGGAGACCAATACAGAAGTTTGTGGATCAAAAGAAGTTGTTTCTGAACACAACAAATTTATGGAAAAATACTTCGAGTCTCTGGATCCTAAAGATGAATGATCACTGGTGAATGGGTTGGAAGATCTAAGATGGGACAGAAATGATACCCAAGATTATGTAGATGAAGAGTACATAAGTTGGAATGGGTCACTTTATGCATTAAAGGTAAACTCATTTGCAAGATTCTTATCATTTATGAATCTGCTAAAGAAGGACAACTTAGTGTACAAGCATTGGGAGATTTTTAGTAAGAAATATGTGGAGATGTTGAAGTGGTTTTATTTAGTTTATTATAATCATGATATGCTAGATAACATACCACCAGTTATAGGGGTGATAGAAATAAACTTGCTTAGTTTGCATAAAATAGTTGATAGTCTTGGAGGTTATCTGTGTGTCACACTTGGTGACAAATGGAAGACCATTGCAAGTTTACAAAGCCTGACAGATAAAGAAGAGGAAGCAGTGAAAGATTGTTATAGAAGGTTCATTGACATGATACAAGTGTACTATGAAACTGCAAGAATGCCCTGGTATGAGAAGCCTAAGAATGAAGTGGTTGAGAGCAGTGGGACTGCAGATGTAAAAGATCCACTAGGCAACAACAAGGATGATGCAGGAAGAGATGAGTCACAGAATGAATACATGGATAGCAAAACACAGTTTGGAGTCAGGCTAGAGAGCAATGTGGAAAAAGAAGCACATGAAGCAAGCAGTACAAATAGCAATGATTTTGATATCATTGTTTGAAGATCAAGAAGAACATCACTCAAGAATCAGTTTGACATTAATGAATTAGGGGGGGGGG
>LBNU01012973.1:12438-83322 GCA_014162995.1 Artemisia annua | reverse complement strand
ACTCTTCCCCTTCCTTCACTCCATTTGAAGGAGGTGATTTCCTCCTCTTGGAAGAAGTCGATGAATTTTTATCCGTTGATACATCTTCATTCGTTGGCGATGATGATGATTCTTATTATGATCCGGAGGGAGACATTCTTTTGCTTGAACAACTTTTGAATGAAGATCCTTTTTCACCTCTCCCTCCAAAGGAACTTATCGTTGAAGAAGTCAAACAGGTCGAGCAATCTGAAGAAAAACTTCCAAAACTTGAGCTTAAAGAATTGCCTCCTCATCTTGAATACGCTTTTTTAGAAGGAACCGACAAACTTCCAGTCATTATTTCCAAACACCTACAAGATGAGGAGAAGAAACGTCTCGTTGACATGCTCAAAAAGCACAAAGATGCCATCGCATGGCGTATTTCCGACATCAAAGGCATAGATCCTCGTTTTTGCACCCATAAGATTTTACTTGAAAACAATGCCAAGCCGTCCATCCAACAACAAAGACGAGTTAACCCAAAAATTCATGATGTAATCAAGAATGAAGTAATCAAATTACTCGACGCTGGGATGATTTACCCAATTTCTGATAGCTCATGGGTTAGCCCGGTCCATTGTGTGCCAAAGAAGGGTGGTATGACTGTCGTTACGAATGATGATGATGAACTTATTCCAACGCGTCTCGTAACCGGTTGGAGAGTGTGCATCGACTATCGAAAGCTAAATGAAGCAACTCGAAAAGACCATTTTCCTCTTCCTTTCATGGATCAAATGATTGAACGACTTGCAGGAAATGAATTTTATTGTTTTCTTGATGGTTTTTCTGGCTATTTTCAAATTCCCATTGATCCTCCCGATCAAGAGAAAACCACTTTTACTTGTCCTTACGGAACTTTTGCCTATAGACGTATGCCCTTTGGCTTATGCAATGCCCCAGGCACGTTCCAGAGATGTATGACCGCCATTTTTCAAAACATGATCGGGAAGACAATGGAAGTTTTTATGGATGATTTTTCTGTATATGGTGATTCATTTTCGTCTTTTCTCTCCCATTTAGAACAAATGCTCCAAAGGTGTGAAGACACTAACCTAGTTCTGAATTGGGAGAAATGTCACTTTATGGTTAAAGAGGGTATAGTCCTCGGCCATAAAATCTCCAAAGCCGGGATTGAGGTGGACCGTGCCAAAGTCGATGTTATCGCAAAATTACCTCATCCCACGACCGTCAAGGGAATTCGAAGTTTCCTCGGTCATGTTGGCTTTTATAGACGTTTCATACAAGACTTTTCCAAAATAGCCCGACCATTGACTCACCTTTTAGAGAAGGAAGCCCCGTTCATCTTCACCAATGAGTGCATTGAAGCATTTAATACCCTTAAGAAGAAGTTAACGGAGGCACTCATTTTAGTTGCCCCCGATTGGGATTTGCCCTTTGAATTAATGTGTGATGCTAGTGACTATGCAATCGGGGCAGTCCTGGGCAACGAAAGGACAAATATTTTTGACCTATACACTATGCAAGCAAAACCATGAATAGTGCTCAGTTTCATTACACCACGACTGAAAAAGAGATGTTGGCAGTCATTTATGCTTTTGAAAAATTTCGACCATATCTTCTTTTAAAGAAATGCATAGTGTATACGGACCATTCAGCCTTAAAATATTTAATGACCAAGCCTGATGCCAAACCAAGACTTATGCATTGGGTTCTCCTTTTACAAGAATTTAAAGTTGAAACTAGAGATAAAAAAGGCTCAGAGAACCTAGCTGCTGACCATTTGTCCCGTCTTGAAAATCCTCACCAAGGCGAGCTCGAGAAAAAGGATATTGATGACTCATTTCCTCTCGAAGCCCTTGGAAGCATGTCACTTGGTGATTCTAATACCCCATGGTTTGCCGATTTTGCAAACTACCATGCGGGGAATTTTATAAGGAAAGGAATGTCGACCCAGGCCAAAAAGAAATTTTTCAAAGATGTGAAACATTATTTTTGGGAAGACTCTTATTTGTTCAAAATTTGTGCGGACCAAATCATTCGGAGATGTGTCCATGGTAAAGAGGCCGAAGCTATTTTGATGGCATGCCACAATGGACCTACAGGGGGACATCATGGTGCCAATTTTACTGCTAAAAAAGTTTTTGACTCNNTTTCCGCTGCTATACTTTGTTTATTTTTCCGCTGCAAACTCTATTTACTTTTCCGCTGCAACTTTGACTAAAGAGTACTTGTACTCTAAACGGTTTGTAAATCGAATGATATGTTTTGGTCACATTTCAAACGTCCCGAGTTGTGGTCGTTTACTATAAATGTGCCTGGTTTCTATTTTCGTAATACCCCCAGCACGATAGCTGCCATATTTGAGTTGGGGGTGTTACATAAACTTTAATGCACATCAAATAAGAGGGCAATATTGAGAAAACTTGGCTGCTGAATGAGATTGCATGCCCACCGTCCAGAATGGATAAGAACTAAATGGAATGACACAGCACATGGAAATTAAGCTAACAAACAAACTCATCACTGACCGATTCAATTTTCCCTCTGAATTATGCCATTCAAAGGCTATCAAACAACCCCTAAGTAGTTTTAAACTCGTGTGTTGTTACCTAGATAGACTACTTAATTAATAACTACCACGATTTTAAGAGTAATTAATTAATAACTGCCCATATGTAATCCATTTTTATTCATAACTAGCAGAGTACCTGCGCTGCCAGGGTATCCACCATCGTCACGCATGTACCCTGTTAGCTTTGAATAGAATGGATTACACATACCAATTATTAATTAAGTAGTCTATCCGAGTAACAGCGGACAGAGTTTAAGACTAACGAGGTTTTTAACCCGCGTGTTGCCGCGGGATTTTTCAATACAAAGTTGTTATACATTTTGAGGATCAAACTGTTTCAAGCGGTAACTGAATACTAATTAGTAGAGGTTGGCGGTGTTCGTGCAGTCACTTGCATTAGCTTGGCAACTGGTCATACTCCTTTGCTCTTATTGATTGCACTACTGGTGTCTGCAAGGAAAACAAATCGAAATTTCCAATGAATGAAAGCAACAATGCAGAGCGCAAATGCAATCAAAAAGTACATGGCAATTATTTTATGTTTTGCTCAAGATACAAAGGGGCTTATTAGATTGCTTATTGAAACTGCTTATCTACTTGGATGATATGTTTTGAATAAATAGTTAAAAGTTGAATATTCAAAACAACTTATTTAACATATAATTAGATATGCAGTTTAGATAAGGAATCCCAAACACCATTCTTATCTATCGTATCCAAACGCAATAACCATATAAGCTGTTTAATAAGAAATCCTAACACTAAAATGACAATTACATATGCACAAAATCTTAACTATTAGTCTAATATAGATAATCTTAACTAACGTAACACATTTACTGATTTATTCAGTTTTTCTTTTTGTGGCCTACCATATTCATCTTCACATTAATTAGCTTACCATATAATCAAGAACATAAAAAGAAATATGACCTTCCTGGAGATGCGACCAACATGTCCGACACCTCTTTCAAAGCTTCTCAATTACATAGGGAGTGTTTGACATGGCTTTTACGTTCAGGTTGTTGGTATGTGCTTATTCACATACCTTTTATTCACCATTATTAGACTATTTTAGACCAAAAACTAACGAGAAAAGCCAAAGATATTGTGTTTTTGTGTTTATGACTGTGCAGGTATGGATATTGCTAAAACATCACAAAAAGCAACCTAAAAGCCCAAAAAGAGCACGAGATGTGGAAAAAAAGTTTGAAAGAGAAGCAAAAGAAGAAATCTACTCATGAAAAGCCCGTGAAGATGAATTATTTCTCAAAGGCTCAAGAAAGTACAAGAGACACTTAATCAAAGCTCATTGATGATTATGAAGCTATAACTTTCTAAATCCGAGCAAGTGATCACTTTTACATTATTGAAGATCTTTGGAAAGCTCGTCAACACATCACCTCAAAGTTACAAGGACTATAGTCGTGTTTTAGAAAGTTAAGATAGTGTCGTATCTCTAGTTTATGCTTTGTATGAACAAAATTATAAAGACTAAGGGGCTAAGTGCAATATGTAAAACAAGGGATTAGTCACCTAGACTCCCTTAAATACCACCCCATGGCCTCATTTAGTGTTGGTTAGAATTTTAGTTTTTATTAGTTCATAGAATTTATCTTATGTTGTAGTGTAAGGTTTTAATGCAAGCTTTTTATTTCATGTCCAAGTCTTTTACTTTGCTTATTTCCTAGCTTATTTGCACCTTCTTTTCATCTTATTCAAGCTTCTTACTTCTATCTTGATTCAATATAAGCTCACAAAAGTCTTGCACCACCTTTGCATGAAAAGAAATTTTCGTGCCTTATGATTATGACTTGAGCTTATTTGGGTTTTGCTAGCTTGTGAGAGCTTTTGTTTCGTTTTTGTTTAGCTTATTTACAAGTTTTAAAGTAGTTATCTTTAGCTTGTTAATCTTTATTTTGAGTCTAAAATGATTTTTAGTTACAAGCCCTAGAAATATGTTTTGCTTATTTTGATTAGTTGTGTTTTCTATAGCTTATTTTGAGTATTGGTCTTGCTTAATATTGAGTTTAAATAAGTTTTCATTAAGTTTTTATAAATATTTCACGTAAAAAATTATGTCCAGTATGTCATTTAGGGGTTTAGTAGCGAGTTTGGTTATTAGGGTTTAGTAGCGAGTATGGGGTAATGTTACGTAGCGAGTTTGCTATTTAATTTTGGTCTAGCGAGTTTGATTTCTTGGCTAGATAGCGAGTATGGTTTTCTTTTAAACCTAGCGAGTTTGTTGGTATTTTTGAGCTTAGCGAGTTTGATTTCTTTAAGAGTCTAGCGAGTTTTGTTTCTAGGTTAGCGAGTTTGTTATTTAAGAGTCTAGCGAGTTTTGTTTTTAAAAGTAGCATAGCGAGTATGGTCTCCAAAGTTACATAGCGAGTTTGATTTCAAAGTGTGTAGCGAGTAGGGTTTTCACAAGGGTAGCGAGTTTCTTTTTTATTTTGGTCTAGCGAGTTTATTTTTTATACATAGCGAGTTTCCTTTTTTTTACATAGCGAGTTTAATAATTATTTTGTCTTAGCGAGTTTAGGTTTTTATTTTCTTTAGTTTTCGAGTCTTAGTTTTTTATTGTCGTGTCTTGTTTATTTCTAAAGCCGAGCTAGGCTTATTGGCACTCCATCGTTCATTGAGTGGAGTTTTCTTTTACTTATTTCGTACCGTTACTCTGTCGAATTTTCTTTTAAACTTTTTAACTTAGTTTAATCTCCTTTCGTTAATTAAATACAAAACAACAAAAACATTTTCTTTATTTCTTTCTTTCTTAGTTTATCTCTTTTATTTCTTTTTCGCTTTACTTAGTCTCATGTTTTCTATTCTAGTTAAACGTATTTCTTTTCTTACCGTCCTTTATTTCATTTAGACTTTATGCAAACCTTTCGTAGTATAACTAAAACAAAATCAAATCTTTTCAACCCATTCATCTCACATAACTCACGACTTGAGTGACTAGATCAATTTCAACGCTCGTTGGGACAACGATACCCGTGGTTTGAGCTTGTACTTTGCTCCCGCGAACTTATCAGTTGTTGTCTGTTATTTCAAACTTTCCATATCACATAACCACTTCCAAACGCCAAGAGGCCTTTATTAAAACTAAGACTATAACAATTTGCAAGTGTTATTGAATTTGCAAATAGGTGCAGTGTAGTGTGTTACATAGCAGTTCAGTTTTATCTCCGTCGGTCCCTCCATTTGAATGCACCCACTCATTGCAACATTCATGTTGCTGGTTCCACTTGACTCCATTCTAGCCGTGCTGATAATCAAAGTGCGCCAATTATCAAACCCATGTTAACAAAACAAAATCGTCATGATTAATCCCCAATCCCAAACACACCCGAATCCAAATCTCCACAACCAACTATTACAACTACACTTTTTAGTAAAAAAAAATTGTATGAAACGAACCACAAAATTTATTACTCCTAATTTTTAACACCCTAAGACATCTATTAGCTCTCAAAAGCTGCCAAAATACACGCGCTATCAATCCTAATACACAAACTCTCAGCTTGCTAACATAAACTAATTGATCATATGAAACATACACTTGCAGGTAAATTTCTATTGCTCAGCTCTCGAGTCTTAACTAAGCATAACCTATAAAATCAACATGAAACATTAAATATTATAAAAATTGTGTTATACCAAATCTGTTGATTACTTCACCGCATGAGTATCCCTTTTCACACATCATTCCCAATCACCATTGAAAACACAGCATTCGATTCCTTAATCGCCATCTCCTTGCAGCCTGTTCACCTTCACACCAAACACAAAGTTAACAAAAACTATCGCCAAAATATAAAAGTTTAGTTGGAACAGTTGGTTGTGGAGATTTGTGGGTATGACCAACAAAAGTAGCCATTGCCAAATGTGAACTCGTACCTAACATCATTTCAGTTACGTGTACGTGAAATTTAATTTTTACCTTGGTTGAACTGTTATCAGGTACATGGTGCAATTGTGCATGAGTACCATCTTTTTTCTTTAGCTAAATAACTCCTCTTTCCATCACGAACTTCCCCTGTTTCATGCACCTTTTTAGCTCGTTCTTGACCAATAAAAAACTTACGTAGTCCTTTACATATCTACTTTGCAGTCGAAAACTATCACCCAAATTAGATCCCAACCCCCTCAACACACCCACTAAACCAACTCACTCAACCCGGTCACTGAACTGATCTCCTGAACACACCCCCACCCCCTGAGCACACACACTTAGGTTCATCGACGGGGTTGTCCAATATTTCATAAATCTGAATAAATTCATAAAAAAAAATTAATAAATAAAAAGCAGCGAGCTGATATGAGTTAATGCAACCAAACCAAAGCACAGAGCATACCAGATGGTGCAGACGACGGAAACCCCGTACTTCAAATGTACATTATAGTTTTTTTCCCCTCAGAATCTAAGCCTTCTATTATCTGAAATGAGGAAAATAAAAATTCTCTAAATAGATAATGAGGGGTTAATTGCTTATAATGGAATAAACAAACAGTTGAAAATAAATTGAATATCATGAATATGCTTACTGTGTCATGCTATTGTCGTTGCCTCTTCATTTTCTAATGGCGCCATATATGGCTGCATCTGAACCCATCAAAGAAGCTGAAAAAGAAGCATTCACCATGACCCCTCCTGAGAAAGGTAATCTCAAACCCTGCATATACAAAAAATGCTTTTAAATACATACAATTAGGTCCTGCTACTTGAATGACATAAAGTAAAAAGCGCATGATCGTTCAAATAGGCATCATTAAAACTGATAACACTTCCCAAATATCCAAACACTTGAAACTATAAAAGTTGTACATCTCTTACTACTTTGGTTGTCATAAAAACACCTATGAGCTTACCCAAAATTAAGCACTACATATATCGGCTTCAATTTCACTCACTTTCTCCTCTAACCTTTTAGGCCTGCAAAGAGAAAAGAATTCAATGCCATAATTAGCACACAAAAAAAGGTATACATCAGACACAAATACATTCTCAAGTTAATGCGCGTATACATCGTCAAAGGATCAATCCCAATTCCAATCCCATTCGACCCCACTACAGTAAGCAAATCCTATATCAATGCATGCGATTCCATAACCACAGATTAAACTAAATTTTGACAATAATACATTAACCAGATACATTGCATTATACAACACTACATTAGTTAATTCTGTTACACAATAATACATTAACCATAAAAGGCCTAAATTTGTTTGAAGCAGCTCATTTTCAGTGTTTGCGAGCTTACTTGAAACTAAAAAAGACAATTAAGCTCTATTAACTTAAGCTTAAAAGCCATGAATTAAGCTTATAAGCTATAATACATTATCTCTAACCCACATGTTGACCTTCTACTAAGTGTCGACAACCCGACAAATAACTCTATCCGTAAATGGCAATATACCAAAATAGAAAACCAAAAATGAAGTTAATTTTTTGTTTACTCTGATAGAAAAATAAAGTACGTACCACTAAAAATAGCAAACATAATGTTAAAGCAAAGCAGTACCTACTTGAAATAGCGGAGACTCTTTAATTCCGCAATTAGTTGGAGAAGGTTGGTAAAGGTAACAGCCTACAATATAACCAACTCAATTTCAAATAATTTCATATATTAGCATAAACATTTACAGTAAATAACTAACTTCTTCACCCGTAGGTCAGGGCCATATTCGAGACACTTCATCATAGCAAATCAACCATCTTTACCACCATGTCCTGCACCAAGAACAGAAAAGGAAGAACAAAAATAAGTTATTACCTTTATTTTCAGCAAATAAAGTGTACCAAACGCTATCTTCTTAGATACATTTCTAAAGCGGTGCCGAGTTGGTGTTTGGATGTGTCATTTGAAAGTGATTATATGATAAAAATATATAACTAAAAAATTGGAGTAAAAAACAGGCGTTAACCTGTTTAAAATTGGGACATGAATATGAGTGAGTGGTCGGTGAATTCTGGTACTCAAATAAATTATTAAACGTGATGGCCAAAAAAAGATAATCTAAGAAGAAAAAGAAAATATAGACATCCAGTGAAATAATGTTTATATTACCATTAACAAATCATAACAGGTTACTTGAAAATTTAGATCCACTCCATGTTCTAATCATCCTTATTGTTCATCTTCAGCAATTCAGTGTCATCCGAACCTATGATATAACGAAAAGCAAGTTAGTGTCATCGGAACCTATGCGATATATTTTTAGACGTTACAACTTATTATACCTGCCGAAGCCGACATGGCTGCAACCATATGGTTACCCTACTATGACATGACTAACTGTACCATCATGAGCAGCAATTAAAATTAAAATCATCAATTTTTTCATCAACTTTTAAGCAAAACATGTAGTAATTAATGATAACTGAAGAAGACTACCACCTGAACCAAAGTTATTCTATATAATCACTTTATTAGTAACTAATTAATGTTAATTACTTCGCTAAAGACATCTATGTTGTATATCTATGAAAAGCTAAAGATGCATAAAGAAGTCCCTTCTTAAGAACTGCATATTTAAAGTTTTGAATACATCTTGCAGCTGATACAAACAAAGAAAACGGAGAGATAGTTACAAAATATTCTATAACTATAAAAAAAAACATAACAATGTCAAAAGAGAGCAAACATCAATAATCATCTACTGTACTTATTATCCAACTTTCAGATTAAAAAAATTAACAAATTCATACATATAAAGCTGGTAACAAAAACCCTAAAATTAACAAAGAACCTAAAGTAAAACATAACCCTAATTTTACATAAACCCATTATCAAAAACAAAAAAGATCACAGTCCAATCACAAAACGGCATAAAAACCCGCATAAAAATTAACTCCAATCAAAAAAATTATGAACTCTAGATTTGGGTCACCAGAACTGACCTTCTATGTGTGTGTTAGAAGAATCCAGAAGAAGCCTCATCTATCTAAATGGATGGGTGTGGCTAAAAAAAACCACAAATATGTGGATGGGAAAATGAAGTAGCACACCTGGCAAGAACACAACCACAAAACAAAGCCCCCTCACAAATCCATTTTATTTTAAAATTGTTTCTCTGGTTCTGTAGCTATACTCAGAACACGCACTGTGGATATAATCTAACCGGATCGGAGCAATTAGATCCATCGGGGTTTTTTCACTGGTGTCGGACCAATGGTATGAGAGAGGAGGAACAGTGAAATGTGAGGGAGGTCCGAATATAGGTTGGGTTATTATTTCGGGTACAGGTAAACCGGAAAAAAAGGATACCTACAAAGTCTATGATGAATAGTGGACGGGGTTTATACTTTACTTATAACTAGTTATAATACCCGCGCACGCGCGGGTTTTTTTAAAAAAATTTTGAATGATATATTTTTATTTATTAAAAAACAAATAATTTAATTTTTATTTTGTTTGATTTATGATTTTTAATTGTAGTTTTTTATGATTAAAGATAATCATTTAAATCTTATCTATATTTTTTGTATTTATCTTCTACTTGTATAGTATATCAACAAAACGAATTTAAAAACTTATAAATTAAATAATAATTAACATATTACCTAATAAGAAAATATTCTTTTTTTTTTTCAAAATGACAAAGTACCCACTAGGGGTAAAATGACAAAGTACCCACTAGGGGTTTTGTTTTATTATATAAGAGATTGCTTAGGCATCTAGTGGTTTATAAAAATGTTTATAAAATTGTAAAAAAATCTTATTATACTTCTTTATTGTTGACGTAGCACAGAGAAAAAAAGATGACATGGCAGGCATTTATATCCACACGATTGCTACTTGAAAAGATCTCAGCCACATAAATTCATTTGCCAACTCATGTGCATGCACGTGATATCTCATTCTATTAAATTCCGCACGTTTTTCAAATTTATTCTCATAGATAAGAGTTCAAAACTGCAAGCAAAATAAGTGGGTTATTAGACACTACTTCTAACTAACTATCAGATAAATAGTCCCACTTTGCTACTTAAATATTATCTTTTGAGTTTTTACTTAATAATACCGCTATAAAAGCAACCTATCAGTCATGCATTTTATTTAAACACATACTCAGAATTTCATCAATTCAAAGATAAATGGCAAGCAACCAAATCGAGGTGTTCAAACTCCTCACTATTATGTTACATAATTTTCTCATGCAGTTTACTACTCCTTTTTATTATCTTATTTAAGGAAGCACTATATTTTCAGCTTGATACAACCGCGGCAACAAAACAACGCAAACCTGAAACAAACTTGAGACGGTGAAAATTGGACGATGTCATTGTACATTATCGAAGATTCAGATGATGGGATGGTAATAAGAAAATGTTACAATTTAGATTTATTGATTCACGTTACAAATTGATTGCTGTTGTTTTTGTATTTGTAGGACCTCTTTAATCTAATAAAACGTTGTCTTTCTTAAAAGCCGAAAAACTGAGGGAATGATGCCGTCTTTGTAACGTAAGATTGCTCACTTCAACTTTCACACCTTTTAATCTTTTATCTTTTCTGTCACTAAATGTATGATATGTATCTATGTGGTAATGTAGGAAACTGATGATGATGATGATGTCCCAACAATGAGGATTAAATGAAACAAAAAAGCCAAAGTCAAAGTTATTAGTAGAAAAAGGTTGTACTTCCATAATGACATGGTATTATGTAGTATAACAATTATCGAATTCATACGTACATAATGTATGAAAAGTGCATATCAAACTGCATAAAACTAATGTAATAAATTAGTAAAACATATATATTTACCGAAATTATTATAACTTTAAAATTTATGACACATAGGAATGTGGCTATGTTTGGCGCGGAGCTTTTTGAAGCTTTTTGGGGCGATGAGCGGTGAGCAATAAGCTTTTTGATTTTTATTGTTCGTTTGGAAAAGGAGCGGTGAGTTTATAAGTGTGCAAGATTCATTTCACCATATGCTACCATCGTAGCACAGATAATACATGACAAATTGCTTTGTACCATCTTCATATGGTTTTAATTCTAAATGTGTTGATTTGGTTCAGATTTCCATAAACGCGATCCATTGTCAATAATTTTAACAATCTTTATATGTACGTTACAANGTATTTATCTTCTACTTGTATAGTATATCAACAAAACGAATTTAAAAACTTATAAATTAAATAATAATTAACATATTACCTAATAAGGAAATATTCTTTTTTTTTTAAAAATGACAAAGTACCCACTAGGGGTTTTGTTTTATTATATAAGAGATTGCTTAGGCATCTAGTGGTTTATAAAAATGTTTATAAAATTGTAAAAAAATCTTATTTGAATTATTTGTGATGTTTATAAAATTTGAAAATATTTTTAAATTAATATTGCAACACAATTATAAATCTTTTGAAAAGTTTACCATACGATGCCCTTGCATAATATCACACAGTAGCCATGTTTGGGGTAGACTTAAATTAGTTGTATAAATTGCAGTTTCGTAATTGTGTTTGTGTGTGTAGCATTTCAAAACATGAATAAAACTAGTAGTGTCACGTATAGATGCAACACCATAATAAAAAATTCAACCCCAGAAATTGCCTTAAAAACATATGTTAAAATGAAATCAGATGGTATTAATTGTGATAATTATACATACCCATTTGTGCTAAAGGCATGTAAGATGCTATTTGGACTATGGGAAGGCAAACAACTTCATTGTGAGGTTATAAAACTTGGTCTCTTTGATTCAAATGTGTTTGTAAGAAACGCGTTAATCGCGCTCTATTCCAAGTGTCGGGAAATGACTTGTGCAAGGCTTTTGTTTGATGACTTTAATGCCAAAGATTTAGTATCATGGAATTTGATCTTCTCTGGTTTTGTGGAGTCTGGTGATATGGTCCAAGCGCGTAAGCTGTTCGATGAAATGCCTCAAAAAGATGTCGTTTCGTGGTCCGTTATGATTCATGGGTATGCCAAGGTTTGGGATTATGTCTAAATTTGTGTTATAATTCTATTGTAATGCTCAAGTATTGTTTTTAGAGTTAGTTTTGTGATTATCGTATAATATAAATGTCCGATAATCAGTTTGATATTAGTTGCAAAAAATGTTTACAAAAGGATGTAAATAACACAATTAAAGTGATTACGGTAACTTCGAGCAATTAAAGTGATTAGTATCGGATAATCACTTCCATATTCATCAAAACGCCTTCTAACACATGTCTATGTGTGTGTGCTATTGTCTTCATTTCAGAAAACAGGTGATGTGGCGCGTGCTCGTTCCCTCTTTGACCAAATGGATAAACGAGACACGGTTACGTGGAATACCATGATAGATTCGTATGTAAAGGTTGGTGATATGATTGCAGCTCGAGAATTATTCGATGGAATGGAACATAGGAATGTAATTTCTTGGAGCTCTATGATAAACGGCTATTCTCAGAACGGAGATCCCAAGGAAGCATTAAACGTCTTTAATCAAATGCTTTCTCATGACATAAAAGCAGATAAGTTCTGTGTGGTAGGTGCAATATCATCTTGTGCCCAATTGGGGGCACTTGATCAAGGAAGGTGGATTCATATGTACCTCAAAAAGAAGAAAATTACAGTCGACATTGTGGTAAACACAGCCCTTGTGGACATGTACATGAAATGTGGTAGCACCGAAGAGGCTCGTGCAGTGTTCATTAGCATGCCAGAAAGAAATGTTGTTAGCTGGAATGTAATGATATCGGGGCTTGGTATTAATGGTTTCGGTGATGAAGCTTTAACTTATTTTAGTCAAATGGAGCACGAAGGAATCCAAATGGATGATATGATATTCGTGAGTGTTTTATCTGCATGTAGTCATGGAGGGTTTTTAACAAAAGGTCTTGAAATCTTTAGAAGAATAAGAAAACCGAAAGTTGAACACTATGGATGCTTGATTGATCTTCTTGTTCGAGCAGGTAAATTGGCACAAGCTTTAAACTTTATAAGGTCAATGCCAATGGAACCGAATTCAGATTTGTGGACCTCAGTTCTTTTGGGATGTCGGGTACAGAAAAAAGTGCGTTTAGGTGAATTCGTGTTGAATAGGCTTAAGGAACTCAATGCTGATGATTGTGGGGTTTATGCTCTTATGTCAAATCTTTATGCTGATAATGCAATGTGGGAAGGTGTAATGAAGATGAGGAAGCTCGTGTTGGAGAAAGGGATGGTGAAAGAGAGTGGTAAGAGTGTGATCGAGGTCGTTGGTGGTGGTGTCGAGGAGTTTGTTTGTGGTAAAAAGGCTCGGTTTCGAGGTAATGATATCGAAAAGGTTCTTTGGAGCTTATCGAAAATGTTGGATTTTGAATCCAGTTAAAGAGAAGACGCTTCCAACCATTAAGATCGAGTATGTGCATTCACCTCTTTTAATTTTTGTAGCAACACTTTACATATGTGCTTACATTAGTTCAACTAAAATCATAAATAGAAGAATTTTTTGAGTCTGCCTAGATAAATCCATAATTTAGCTTTCTCCTAAAACAAGGTGAAAAGTTCACAAGTCCCTTAAAGAAACTAAATGAGTAGCAAAATTCAAATATCTATTACAAATGTATAGTAATGGTGCTAAATTGAAGAGATGTAAATAATGATGTGGAGTTGCGGATACCTTCAATAGTAGATAGAAAATTGTGTTTGGGTGGCATACACCTGTGTGTGTGCTCTTAATCAATTCCTTGAGCTTTATTCGTATTTTTTATTTTTCAGTGGTCACTTGGAACAATATATTTAAGTAATAGAGAATTATGTTATGGAATTTTTTAGAGTAAATTACATAAATGGTCCATGTGGTTTGTCGAAAATTTCACCTATCGTCCCTCAAACTTAAAAGTTGCATATATGGTCCCTTTCGCCTCCAAAAAATAACATGAATGGTCCCTCCCACCATTCATGTTACTTTTTGGAGGCGAAAATTTCACCTATAGGGACCATTCATGTTATTCTTTTGAGGCGAAAGGGACCATATATGCAACTTTTAAATTTGAGGGACGATAGGTGAAATTTTTGACAAACCACAGGGACCATTTATGTAATTTACTCAATTTTTTACATGATCAAAAAATGAAGAGAACATGTAGGGGTGAGATGATATGTACATTTGTTGCAAATTCAATTTGTATCCATATATGAAAAAAGAAGCAAAACAAATGGTTTATACTTTATAGACAGCTAATTTAAGCTTTCAGAGATAATATTTCCAACACACAAGCTTGTAATTTTTACATTTGAAGACTTAGAAGCTTCTCTTATTCCCTTTCATTCCCTAATTTCTTGATCAACATTCATGGAGAGATACAATATATACATTGTAGACATATCCTTTCAACTATTTACATCGTAAGGCCTCCAACTTTGTCTTATTCACGATTAGTCCCTATATGCTAAAAATACCTTGTACATCTGCAGAAGCAAAAACTAAGGAGAATCGCTATCGCTCTCATCATCCGAACTGGAATAACTAGACTGACCATCTTTCTTAGATGGAAAAAGCTTGTCACGAAGACAGTTTCGCCCAACGGATTCTTCTGTTGAGTTTGGCTGGTTTTTCCTCGCTTGCATCACCGTTGTTCTTCTTATGTCATTACATACATTATCCAAAAGTAGCAAGAAATCACGAACTATAACAAACAAATGTAGCCCCTCATCATTTCTCGATTGCCCATGGAAATAATCACCTGTGCTCTTGACCAAGGCCATCACCCTCTTCTCCTCTTCCAACAGCCACATAATTTCCGCTTCTGCGCGCTCCATAAACTCCATAAGGAACTCCCGGAACTCAGTTTCTTTATTCACGGTATTCATCTCATTATTCAAAAAGTCTTTGTTTTTTCTTAGCATATTCCCTAATTTCAAAACCGTTGATGTTAGCGTGTCACCATCAACAAGTGCGGCTTTTTTTACATCCTCAAGCTCCTCACTTAACTTCGAAACAACCTCAAGGCCATGCTTTCGGTTATTTTCCATGGTTTCTTTATTTGGTTGTTGTAGAACATTGTGGGACGACCTTGGGCTTGCCCGTGCTCTCCGGGAAGCTTTATTTCCTTCTGACCGAATGATTTCTTGGACAACAAAAGACAGGAGTGTGGTCTTGCCATCCGTGCCTTTGACATCCGAGAGTTTTAAAAGTGTGTCGAGCTTGAATGCCTGGGCTCCACCACGATAAGTCCCAACATTCATACGGTTGCCGGTCTTAAGAACTGCTTCTAGAAGTTTCAGGAAGAGTCTGCTGTTTCTAAGGGTTGTGCAAGCTACCTGTGAATTTGGAACATTTTTAGATTTTAATCACCATAACACATCTAATGGTTCGTATAGATTCACAAGTTATAAGTAGTCAAAAGACTCAAATGTTTGCAAATGTAATGTTGAATGGTACCATATTCATTTTGAACTAAAAAACTTTAAAGAGTATAAGTATACCCCCCTCAAAAAACAAAGGACTCTTTAGGCAAAATTGTGAGCCCAAAATGTTTGGAAGCACAATGTCAAACGGGAATGATAAATTATTTTGAGCAAAAAACTCCTGGACAGAAAATGCACAATATTTTCTACCTCCGAGTAGTCCAAAAGGATCCTTTAACTAAACTGCTTGAGTCCCAAATGCAAGTAAAGATTATTCCAAAGTGGCGAAATAGTCACTTTTGAGCTAAACACTCCGCAAAGCAAACCAATGTTGGAAATGACTCAAAAGCGACTACGTTTAAGAAATTTTGACATGCATAAATTGCTTGTAATTCCACCTCCTGAATTTAACTACTCAACCAACTAAAAATGTACTACCCTTTATTGCATGTTTTATTAATTAAACATATGATTGAGATTGTCTCATGTGCCTCTCATGTTCAAATTGAACATGAGAGGATCTCAATCCTTAAACATAACCCTTATTGCTACAAATAGCAAAATCCTAAAGATAATACAAAAAGGTTAAATTGTCATTTTGCGCTAAGGTCATATTTTAAAGAAAGGGAGAGTTGTACCTCTAAAGTCGAGAAGGACTCTTTAACAGTAGAGGATTCCTCTTGAAGTGAACCCAAGAACGACAGAGCGTCAAGACGTTTGAAGGCAAATGGTATATCAACCAAAGCTTTTAGGAAACGTTCTGAAGGGCCAAGAAGAGCAAGACTTCCATTATATGACCTAAGTCTCAGTTCTTCTTCTGGGGTTGGTGCCATCTTGAGTAAGGTGGAAATAAATTCTAGCGGAAGCTCATTACCTGATACCAAATTAACATTAAGATTAGATAGTCAACTGATTGCCATAAATGTTAATAAATTTGTTTATCAAAATCCAAGTCAAAATTAGATAAATGAGGTTTCTGTTTATTTTTCATTCTGAAGCTGTACTTTGTTACACACACAACAAAATCACCTTCTATGATGGCATCTGAGACTTCTTCGGTGGTTACATTCAATGCTTTTAGAAGAATCGCTAAATTTTGTGCTTTTTTGGGCTCAATAATCTGGATAAACTTGGGTTGAGATTGTAGGTTTGGCATGGTTTTTCCATTATCATTCTTGTTCTGACCGCTCGAACCATACCCGAATAGATTTTCCATCATCTCCTCATTGAACCTGTCCACTCAGCAAGTTAAAATGGTATATATATGAACATGGGAAAACATATTTCATTCAGTTTCATAATGCTTAAAAGTTGTATATCTATTACATCCTAATATCTAAACTAATTGTTATCTAACACATTTTAATTATAATAATCTAGAAATCAAGGTACACATGAAGTCTATATAACTTGAATCAGATCACAATAGTATGTACACAATAGAGTGCTGGATTTTCGTTGCAAACTATGAATCATTCTTACAAAAATGCCAAAAACAAACTACCCAGTTGCACGAACAAGCACATGCAACAGCCTATGATAATATAAATGAACACTACGATTTATCACATTTCTACACCATTGGACTTGGTTTTGCGTTGTAAACTAACAATCATTCTTGCCAAAATGCCCAACAAAAGCACTATAATTTGTTAAACAAATCTTGGATGAATGTTGAAAATATTACGCAAAACAAATGCCATGAGACCCTTACTGGCATCTTTTACCCGACATGCTTTTATATGTTCAAATTGTGACTTTCTTTTGTATTTTCACAATGACAATATCACTGCGTTCAGGAAGTACAAATTTCAGATGAGGGTATATAATTGTATCTAGTGGTTGAGAGCCTTACTGAAATGATCCTGCTTTGATGTCGTGCCAAACCATGGATCGATTAGGACTAGTATTCACCTTGTCCCAAAAAAATGGCTTTAACTTGGTCTTATTAGCATCAGAATCTCCACTATGTTCATCTCCAGAGTGCCCTGGGCGGTGCAAACCACCTCGTGGAGGTGGCTTTGCCTTAGGTGGATTAGGCACTTGAGCAGCCTTTAGGGGTGGTGGGGGTGCTTCAGGGGGAGGACGTGCTGGTGGAGCTGGTTGCGGTGGTGGTGGCGGAGGTGGTGATTGTGCATGTGGCGGCGGAGGTGGTGATGTTGGAACGGGTGATGGAAATGGTAATGATCTATCTCCTGATACTTGATCACCAGGCATGGAAGAAGCACCACCTTTGTTTGACATATTGTGGATCACATCTTTCGTACCTCCAGCTTTCTTGGATCTCAGTAAGGAACCTGAATATAAGCTTTTGAGTTCTTAAAAAGCGATATCTAATTAAAGGGATTTTAAATGTGCACTGCGAGAGTGATTATTGAGGGTTAATGAACACAAAATCAGATATGTAATTTCCATAAAATTTCAAAAGTCACTTTCTGTCAACTTCTGCTTTGCCTGATTAGTTTGATTTTAAAAGATCAGTTTCAGCGCACATCCAAACACCCCTGTACATGTGAATCGGAATAATTCGACTTTCTTAAAGAAGAAACTATGGCTGGACTTTCTTAGGTCAAACCAACCAATTTCCAATTTGATAATCTTTATGAGTTTGGTATGTGTCAACAAGATAGTTGTCTGAATTTTAGTCCTTAAGAGACATACTATAACTAAGTAAATTTTGGTGTGAAGACGCAAGAAATTCATAATGTTTTCAGTTAAAGTAGTAATAGCTTTGACCTCAGAAGTCAAAGATGGATATAGGAACAAGAAAAGAGTATGCAGGTGAAAAGTTACCAGTAGAAAAAAGATTTCGCGTCCTTTGTCCATCATTAGGTTCCCCTCCTCTCTCCCTTCTCTTTTTTATCTTAAAAAAGCAAACCAAACACAAGGAGAGAATGGCTAAAGCTGCCACTGTACTTGAGGTAACAGCAATAATTATTAACTTTCGCTCCTTGCTATTGTCTTTGGATGCTGAATCCGCTGGCTCTTCATCTTTTTCCTGTGAATGAGGATCCACATCGGGTAAAGGTTTAGTTGAGCGCTCAGGAAATGGACCAGGTTTCACAGATGGGTTAGGAGCCGGTCTTGGGGCTCTGGGCCTTTTAGGTGCCTGTCTTGGGGCTCTTGGCCCTTTCGGAGCCGGTGTGGGAAATGGGGGGGATCCATCAGGAGCCAATGATGGAGACGGGACCAAATCAATGGTTGGAGTTGGAGACAGGAGCCATTCATAAAGGGGTGCCCCGTTAGGAGCCGAGCTTGGGGCTAGTGATGGCACAGGTGCGGATGACCACGGATCACGAGGGAGATGCCGTCTACGCCGCCTCCTCCTCCGTCGGCGGTACCTTGGTTTAAGGATTCTACCATTTGGTCTACCGTGAAAAGCTTGCCATCTTTTGTTGAAGTGAATATTAGATGAGGATCTTCTTGAGTTTACATTATGTAGAAGAGATTGTTTCAGTTTTGATGGTTGACCCAAGATTGCATTACGTACCAGTGTTCTTCTCAACAATGTTTCATCGGAGTTTGTGTTATAGTTTGTCACCTCTGGTATATTAAAGTTAAAATATTCGATAGCTCTTGTAATTTGTTGGAGCTGTTTCTTACAAAAAACTGAAACTTGGTCTCCCTGTAGACATAAGTAGTGACATTTGTATCAGTATCAAGATTAAAATATGAATAGCAATAACAAGAGAAAACTGAACAAGTATTGTGGCATTAACTCTAATAACCAGGCAACAAACGGATAAATTGATGTCTTCAAACAGACATGAACTCACAACACTAAAGAATGCAATGATACAACTATACCGTTTGGCTATTAGCCACTTGGTGGACACTGGAGTTTCGTTAATTAAAAAAAAAAAAAAAAAAAAAAAAAAAAAAAAATCATTCTGTAACTGTTGATCCAGCTAAACATGTCAGAAAAATATTTGAAGCATGCAACAAGAGAAAGTTCAAGACGAAATTTGAGATTTTCATCATTTGTTGTATTCTCACCTTTTAAAAAAGCAATGATATCATATCATATCCTAACACAAAAACATTTAATAATGTGATACTGTTTGAAAAACGAAGCTCGTTAGGCAATGAAGAAAGTTAAAACATAAAGATACAATTTGTACAAGATGGGCAAATGAAGAACCATACGATATTTTCATCCACATCATCATCCCTTCTCCAATGAAATACATTGCCATATGAAGCTTTATCTGCGGTTCTTTGATTTCCTTCACATAAATCTGCAACCGATAAAACAATAAACGCTACAAAAACACCTAAATACCCTAACCTTTTCCCATCCATTGGCTTCTCAATCTAGTTTTCAGTTCCATAATTCTACCCTTCTCATCTCATCAATGTTTTGTACATGAAATCACACCATGTTCAACCTAGATTCCTAATCAAAGCTTTAGTATTTTGGTACGGATAATATTAGTAATTTCAATAAAAAAATATTATGTCAAACCCCTTGAGTTAATCAAATTTTGTTTTTTTTTTGTTTTTTTTTTTTTTTTTTTGCCTAATTGATGTTGGTTTGACAATGCTATCTTCTAACGAAATTTCGCGCCAAGAATTGAAAAGAGGAACAGAAAAAAACCGAAGAAAAACACTAGAGAACGAAAGAATCGATCTAGCTAACCCTAGCAAGGACAGGAAACGAAATTGTTATACAAATTCTTTATACAAAAAAAGTGATTTTGGAGAGTTGAATGCTTAAGCAGAGCGTCTACACGAATTGAATGTTAGATTAAGAATGTAGGTAAAAAGTTAATAGAATTTCTATTGCCAAAATATGGAACCCTTTCTGTTTGATTTTTGGAGTTTGTTACAACATTTGGTTCTGGGAAATTTTTGGGATGAAAAAGAGACGTGGCAGGTAATAGGATTTTCCTATTGTTTTAGCGCCTATAAACTTTGTACACATTACATTGTTACATAACACACTACTGCGGTACTGCCTGTAAAAACATTGAGATTGACTCATCAATTCACTCCTTTTTAACTACTAAAATACCCACTTCCATCTCCCTAAACATAGATTCAAGATCATTTGAGAACCAAACTATTTTTGCATACCAAGGGATGATTCTCTTGGTATGTAAGAAAAGTTTGATATTTAATATAACTCTATTCCTAAACATATCCCTTCAAACTAAATCCATTATTATTTTTTTATTTTTTTTTATTTTTTTTTTTTCCATAAAATATCTCAAAAACCGTTAATTGTTAGGTGAAACAAATTACACGATTACAACATGCATTTAATTATCTTTCACTAGAGGGGCATTTTCATATAATTTGACAAACTTTTTTTTTGTATTTTCGATACACAGTTTACGGTAAGCGAATTTGACTATCAATTATTTTTATTTTTTTCTTATTTTCTCCGACTTCTATGAATAAACTGTATTTATTTAGAAGTTCAAAATTTTATTTTATTTTATTTTTGAACGGCAAGTTAGTACAGTATTATCGGTTAGCGAGTCAGAGACTCGACGCATCTGAGTGGGCAGTAGGGCTGAGCAAACCACCCGAATGGACCGGACCGACCGACGGACCGACTGAGACCAGACCGGACTGACCACATTCAGTCCGGTCCTCGTTCTCGGCTTTTAGGCTAATTCGGTCTCGGTCTTGGTCGATCCGGTCCGGTACGGACCACAACCGACTATTTTGCCTTGTTGGACCGGACCGACCACATTTGGTCCGGTCCTCGGTTTCGGCTTTTGGGTTAATTCGGTCTCGGTCTTGGTCGGTCCAGTCTGGGACCGATGCTCAGCCCTAGTGGGCAGAGCCTAACACAGATTCTTACCTAGAAGGAAAACCCAGTGAGGCTCGAACTTGAGACCTGTGGAAACAACCTCCCCTAAAGCTCCTTAGAAGACCTCAGGTGGCCAACTGAATTAAGCCCAGTTATTATGTATGATATATGGTCGAAAAGCTAAGAATGTCAATTTTTTAATGAAAAAAAATAATGAGTCTTCTGGAGTTCTATACAAATACGTATACTCATTTTACCATATCATGTTGAGTGTTTCAACTTATACATCAAGCGGGTTTGACTATAAAGAAAAAATTCATCTATTTTCTTCAACTTCTATGAGTAAATTGTACTCCCTCCGTCCCAAATTATAAATCTATTTTCAAATTGCACAAAGTTTAATAAAATCCCACTAACTAATCTATTTATCAATCAAATATCTTATCTTTCCGCTAAAGTCTTTTTGATTGGTTGAAATAAGAAAATGGACATGTATTTTTGGGATAGCCAAACATAAGAAAATTGACTAATAATTTGGGACGGACTGAGTATTTATTTGGGGGTTCAAAATTTATGTGTGATATATGGTTGGAAAGCTAAGGATGTGTATTTTTCAATGTCGAGAACGATGAATAATTTGGAATTCTACACAAATATTTATACTCATTTTACAACAATATGTTGAGTGTTCAAACTTACAGATTAACATTACATCCATGTGATATATCAAGCAAAATACTGTACAGAAAAAACCAAAAAATACTAATAGAAAAAGTTTGTCGAAGATATGATGAGTGCTCATTTATTGAAAGGTAATTAAATACTAATTACGATATAATTTATGTAAGTTAACAATACTGTCGCCCATTAATTCCTCGCATGTATACATATAAGTAATGCAACTGGCTTATCATTATTCTTTTCACATGTATCAATCACTAGCTCGGTTGGGCGGCTTTGGTCCGAACCATCAATCTAAAGGTATTTTTATGGGCTTGTAGTGCTCGGCAGGGGCGCAGCTACATAGGGGCGGGAAGGGGCGCCCGAGCCCCTGAAATTTTTTTTGCGATGTAGGGGGTATATAGTTTTCGTGTAGAAAAATTTCGGTATATTCGGTTTCGACCCCCCGTTTTAATTGTGAAATTTCTTTTAACATTAAGCAATAAAAAATTTTAGATCCCGACCCCCACTGAAAATTTTCTAGCTTCGCCACTGGTGCTCGGTTGTGTCAAAGCCACGATTATCACATTTGGCTAACCCAGCATTGGATCTTAATTGGTGGTGGTCGTCCCTAGTTATTTTTTCAATGTCTTTTGTATTTCGATCTATAGTAGTTCGATCGTATAGTTTGTATTGTATTTTATGTTCCATGTACTTCTTAAAAGTGTTTTCAACATTTTGATGAAAATGCTCTTTGAATTTATTTAATTTAGTATTTTGCAAAAAAAAAAAAAAAAAAAAAAAAAAAAAAAAAAAGCGCTAGGAATAACAAATGCCAAAAGAAAAAATGGAACTAAAATTGCAGTTTGCTTCACTTTGGAAATCGTCTTGTGCATAACTTGATAAACTTAATAGAATAAAAATGATGCTTTTACATGCAGATTTGTTTACGAGCATGTTATATACAATTCAAACCTTTAATTCAATACATGCATCTTATGTAATGCAGATCGTAAATATGACGTGGTGGTTCGGAAAGAAGTGATTAAATTGGAAGGTCTTTAACTTGTGGCGGTTGGGAAATAGTGACAGCGAAATTGTGAACAACACATAAGCAGGACTTGAACTGCATCAAATACGTATTAGGTCATTAGTCATAGTAATGCATGGTATTGTTTTAATCGGGAGTAATGTGAACTACACGGGAAGTAGATGGAGTGTTGATACCACACGAGACACAATCGACATCTTGTTGGAAGATATGTCGTAACAACAGGGACGGAGCCATGGGGTGTCCCGTGAGTGCCCGGGACACCTATGGATTTTTTCGATATAGTGTTAAATTTTAAGAAGAAAAACATCGATTTTTCCCTAATGTATCTTAAATGACCCCGGTCTATCGAAATGTATTTTTAGTCTTATTTAGTTAGCATCTTAAACTCTATTATATTACGGTTAAAAAAAATTGTGCACCCGGTCATATTTCTTTCTGGCTCCGTCACTGCGTAACAATAGTTACATCCAATATCACGCTTTGATGATTCTACTTTGACCCAGCGTGTTTGCCACTTTGCCATGTACTGCACATAGTTGTAGCTCTATGTCTAATTTCCATGACAAATCCAGTTTAGTTAGAGGTAGGATGAGTCAGAGATATGGTGGAAAAGTGAAAGGAACACAAAAGTGTCTGATTTCCACTTTGAGCAAGAATAATAAATACGGAGAATAGCAATGTACTTTTCAAAATGTACCGTTTTGGTATGTGTACTTTTTTAAAATTGTAGAATAATAATGTACTTTCATAAGTGTTCTAATTTGGTACGTGACGATGACGTGTCATACCCGAAATCCTGACACGTGGCATCATTTATAGCGTGACACGTCATTGTCACGTACCAAATTGGAACACTTGTGAAAGTACATTGCTATTCTACAACTTTAAAAAAAGTACACGTATCAAAACGGTAGACTTTGAAAAGTACATTGCTATTCTACGACTTAATCTCTAAATAATAAGCATTTGTATGTCTCATACTCTCATGCAATAAAAATTCTAGTGTCTCAGTAGGAAGCTAAAATTTAATTCTTGAACTCGCAGAAGAACACTTTTTTGAAATTTTGTTTCTAATTAACCCAATATTATAGCAAAATCGATGCACCTGGAAGTTGGAACACCTGACTTTGCTTATTGAATGAAGTTATTTACATTGTTCTGTTTTGGATTTGATTACTGAAAGTAAACCCACTGGATTTGATTAATGAAAGTTATTTAGAAGACCTTCGGTGTTATTTGATCGGGAATTATAGATAAGAAAACATTGTGATATCTCCGTTTAGTTGAACCAGCAAGTATCATTAAAGTATCACGTCTTTAACTATCAGTGTCTGCATTTTCTGTTGTCTCTCATAGGCATAGAGGGTAACAAGAACCAAGAGTCGGTTCGAAAGACAATAAATTAGATAATTCATATATCATTAAAGATATAAAAAAATTCCGGATCTAATATTTTCGACATGTCATCAGAAAACAAGTTTTAAAAGTAAAAAAAAGTAGCTCACGGTGATCTCCAATTAGAATTTGAGCTAACTAGCGAATGTAGCTACCATAGGCTTGTAAAAAAAATTGTTCATACCTAAATATTGCGCCTTTCCCAAGAATAACAAAACATGAAAGAACATTAACTGTCAAAATTTTTAGACCACCACCCCTAACATCAAAATCTTTGTATGTTGAAACTTGTTTCTATGCTTCTTCAATACATCTGGAGCATTTGCAATTAAAACCATAATCTGCAAGCAGTGCTCGTCTCTCTTCCAATTCGAGGTCTTCATCTATGTATGATATGGTAACCTGAACACTCAAAATGCTAAAGAATTATAAATGGTGTTCTACATGTTGCATTTTATAAGGATACAAGAAGTTAACTAATTCTTGAGCTTATTGTTGCAATTTTCGTAGGACACGAGGAGTAAGGGTCCGTTTGGTTTGTAGATGGGTTTAGATTCGAATTTGGATTTAAATGTAAAGTTATAGATAAGGATTTGGATTTTGATTTGATGTAGAAATAGAAAAAAATATTAAAATAAGTGGGAGTGAGAAAATATATTATTTAATAAATATTATTTAATTTATATATTAGTTACAAATTATTAAAAAAAGTAAAATAATCAATATTTTACATAAAAGACAAAACTTTGGTCCCACAATTATCTTAAAACCCACCTAATCCCCTACTTTTACACACACCCTTAAAATTGGTTTACATATCCAAACCCAAATTTTAAAAAAGCAACCAAACACCTTAATTTTACTTTTTATAAGGCGTTTGGTATAGGGGGCTCACCCTTATAACTTAGATTTGGGCTGCATTCAAATGTTTGGTTAGGGGGATAACTTTTATGGGGCCCACCCAAATCCAAATATGCAGGCATCTACAAAAGGTGGCATGGGAGGTTGGATTGAGATAAAAGAATTTGTAAACCTCTGACATTGCCATCGTGGAGCAATGTGGACCTCCTCTTTTATTTTTTACTTTACATAAAATCAGTTTTTTAATTTTTATTAATAGATTAAATTATTTTATAATATATATTCTCTTTCCTACATTAAATCCAATCCTAATCTAAATCCAAAATTCAAATCCAAATCCTAATCCTAATACTAAACCCATCTACAAACCAAACGGACCCTTAATCCTAAACCCAATCAAATCCCCCCAACCAAACTGGCCCTAAACATTATATATTATGAATGGGGAATAACAGAAATCACCTCTTCTCCTTTCTTGATGGACCTGCATGCAAGTATGGCTGCTTGCCCATCTCTGTCCTACAATTTAGTACACAGAGACATAAGCATTTAAATTATTTATATATGTGAAACACACAATGTTACAAAAATCGGCCGAATCGGCCGATTAATCGCTAATCGGTCATACACCTTATTGATTTTTGAAAATCGGTGGAAAAATCGGCCAAGGCAAAAAATCGGCCACTAATCAGTCAAAAATCGGCCGCATCGGTCAAAAATCGGCCGAATCGGTCAACTTTTAAAAAATAAAATTTAGGCATTTTACTTAATTTTGGGATCGTTTATTTCACTTATAACGCACAATGGACCTCATAATCATAATTGGAGCCTTTTATTGAGGTTTGGAAACATAGTAGGCTTAAAATCAGTTAAGATCTTTAGTTTGCTCACCAGAAATACCCAAAACTTGCAGGAAATGCCAATCGATTAATCACTGATTAATCCTGCCTTGACCGATTAATCGTTGCAGGGTGGTTGACCGCCCGACTACCGATTCACGATTTTTGCAACATTGGAAACACATAAGCCTCATGCAACATTCAAACGCCCCAAGTTTTTATATTTGGGCTAACTATAGTTTCCGACCTTTTGGCCGACTAATGCACCCTTAACATTTTAGTTGGTAGGATTTAACCCATGCACCCGATTACCATGAAAACTTGTCAATCCGAGAAATTCTATTCATAATGGGTTGAAGGTGAAAATAGAAGTAGCTATAGATGCCGAAGACTCTAAAAGGTCACCGGCCCAATATTGATAACCTCCCTAAATTGTTTCATTCAATAAAAATGTTAGTTGGGTTACTATTTAAAAATTGTTTTTGTATTAATATCATAACTAATCACCCAACCTGATTTGACCTATACCAAAATTTTGCCAATGTTGATCGGTACTAATTTCTATCAAGGACTCAAGGTAAACTGTAATAGATGATTTTAAGCCTACACCAGGTACCTAGAGAAAGTCATAAAACTCTAGCTATTCTTCATCCCATAATTGAATTCATGAAGACAATGTTATTTTTAAAGAACTTCACTTCACATTCATTTCTGCAGTTCTTTAGGTGGAATGAAAAATTGCTTCAAGACTATAAAATGGATCCATTTATATAGTTCATGATGTTATTGTTTTGAAGTAGGTGAATACCATGTTTTTGCAGATAGAGGATCTACTTAAAAGAAACAAAAAGAATATGTAATTTTTGATAAAATACCTCCTCCCGTTTAAAAGCCTTAGCACTAGGACAACATGAATGATTCATGCAACTCTGGAGAGGGTAAAATGCTGTGCCTGCAGATTTAAAATTGCAACCAACGGATTTCAGAGATAGCAAGAATAAGAGAAGGTAAACCGTTATTAGGTGGCGAAAAAAAGGATGTGTTAGGGCACAAACAACTTAAAAGCTTGCTCTTTTTAATTCTATATAACTGATATATCAAATCCAACTAGAAAAGAGCTAGACTTAAATAATGGCGCAGTTTCTTTCAATAAAGCAAATTTAGGAAGTTGTTGATACTCTGGTATACTTTAGGGGCCTTCTAAACCGTTTTTGACACTTGTCTCTAAGCAAGCGTTAATAGATTCACAAGTTTTTAATTATTTGAAAACACTTGAGAAAAACACCAATTTGACCCGTTCGAGATAAAATGGCCTGACCAAGACCAACCAAATTTCAAGTAAACTGGTTACAACCGACCAGCTCTAACGGCAAGTTAGATCACCTTGGCAACAAATTGAATAGTCCTCAAGAGCATCAAGAATTGGCCGCGTTATTTCCTCAACTTCTTTCTGCCAGTAACATATAAAGAGAAAGATATATACAATCATTGCATACAGAACATAATATAAGTGCAAAGCATTCAGTAATCTAATTTTAACCTTTCTAGCTTCTGGTAGATCATCTATGTGCAAAAAGTAATCCTCCACTGGAGATGCTACAACTAAATCACTGTAACATCCAAAAGGTTAGATTCATGAAAGCATACATCAAACTGGGAGATAATGTGGTCCATAGAATGGCATACTTACAGGTTATTTAGCTCAAACATGCCGATAATATGCCCGTATATTTCCAGGGAGAACACTTGAAAGGATTAAGGGATAGAATGTTGTGATATGTATTAAAAGTAGAAATGGAAACTATTAAAGTAACAGAAAATTCACTATTTTTACCCCTTTTTAGTGTGTGTGTGTGTGCGCGCGCGCGTGTGCGTGTGTGTGTGATCATGGAGAAGAGAAAATGCATTAACAAGCATGTTTATTGTTTTTATAGGAAATTGTAATATGTTTGATCCTTGCATAGATGTTCCTGTTCTTTAATCAAGAACATCATGAAATATTAGAATAAGTATATGTCAGGAATCAGGATACATGGCAAACATTCCTCATCCAATATGGCTGCCTTCAAGAGTTCCAGTGACTAGAAAATTCAAGCAAATGATTAGGGATTTACTAACAAAAGCAACATTAAAACAATAGCACTTTTAAAAACACATGTGTAGCATGCATGTGGCTTTAAGATTAACCATGGAATGTGATGCCAGATTTACAAACTACTGGTTATACTTGGGTTAGTGAATCATCAGCAACAGCATCTATCTGGATAAGTATCAGATGTATACACGCATATTAACATTCGAATTTTATTATTAGAAACGTTCACTTTTGACATATCTTCTATATGATCATCTGATAGGATAAAAAGGGGGCCCAGCCGCCCAGATACCTAAAAATGGGTCAATTGGGTTGTATAAATCTCCAATTGAACAGATTAGTATAATTCAAAATCTTAGCTACATATGAGAGAGGCTGAACGTTGCCGTAAGTGTATGAGATGCTTATAAACTCCTAAGTTTATATAATCCTTACAAAAGTACAGTTTATGGTCCTACTGGATACATAAGGGGGTTATTTGTGTTAGCTTATTTTGTTGGCTTACAAGCTTATTGGCTTATTTAGAAAAGTAAAGCTCATTGTAGTGTTTGGTTAAGCTTATGAGCTTATATAGGGGGGTTTTGATAAGCTCTTTTTGTGTGGCTTATTTTGGAGGGCTCAAGCACATTTTATCTAATAAGCTTCTCTTTGGTTATTTTACCAAAACTATCCCAGATATCAGCAAGAGATCATAAGTTATCATAAGCCATAAGTTACTTACAGAAAATAGGTTTTAGCCCAAAATATAATCATAGCAGCAAAACACCCGCCTAAATGGTTAAAAATTTGAATAAATGAAATCATGCATTGCAAGGTCAAAGTGGTCAATTCATCCATTTCAAAACCTCAATTTCCCAAATCCAGAGAGTATGTACATGCCTGATGAGAAATTATCATAAAGGGCTTTGGGAGTCCTCAAGGATTACGATTAGCTTATTTTGTTGGCTTACAAGCTTATTGGCTTATTTAGAAAAGTTAAGCTCATTGTAGTGTTTGGTTAAGCTTATGAGCTTATATAGGGGGGTTTTGATAAGCTCTTTTTGTGTGGCTTATTTTGGAGGGCTCAAGCACATTTTATCTAATAAGCTTCTCTTTGGTTATTTTACCAAAACTATCCCAGACATCAGCAAGAGATCATAAGTTATCATAAGCCATAAGTTACTTACAGAAAATAGGTTTTAGCCCAAAATATAATCATAGCAAAACACCCGCCTAAATGGTTAAAATTTTGAATAAATGAACTCATGCATTGCAAGGTCAAAGTGGTCAATTTATCCATTTCAAAACCTCAATTTCCCAAATCCAGAGAGTATGTACATGCCTGATGAGAAATTATCATAAAGGGCTTTGGGAGTCCTCAAGGGTTACGATTAGCTTATTTTGTTGGCTTACAAGCTTATTGGCTTATTTAGAAAAGTTAAGCTCATTGTAGTGTTTGGTTAAGCTTATGAGCTTATATAGGGGGGTTTTGATAAGCTCTTTTTGTGTGGCTTATTTTGGAGGGCTCAAGCACATTTTATCTAATAAGCTTCTCTTTGGTTATTTTACCAAAACTATCCCAGACATCAGCAAGAGATCATAAGTTATCATAAGCCATAAGTTACTTACAGAAAATAGGTTTTAGCCCAAAATATAATCATAGCAAAACACCCGCCTAAATGGTTAAAATTTTGAATAAATGAACTCATGCATTGCAAGGTCAAAGTGGTCAATTTATCCATTTCAAAACCTCAATTTCCCAAATCCAGAGAGTATGTACATGCCTGATGAGAAATTATCATAAAGGGCTTTGGGAGTCCTCAAGGGTTACGATTAGAAAAAGCAATGTCATTATCGAATAGGACTGATAATTAACTTTTGGAGTTAAAAAACCAAAATTCTGTTTGAGCACATATGTAACAAACCTTCTTTAGTGCACTTTGTCCAATTGGAAGAAAGAAATTGTGTAAATGAAGAACAGTTTTACTTTCTAAGACGCTTAATTTGTAATGACTATTTACAAAAAAGCCCATTATTTACCAACTTATAGCCGATGGCATGACTATATGAACATTTATTGATGAGTTGGTTTTGGTGATAGTATTTCAGGAGCAATGTTGAATATACAGCGGAGGAGTGCTTATACTTGGTGCTAAAACAGTATGCGAATGGAGGCTAACTACATTCTTATAATATATATAATGCATAGGACTGACCTCAAAAGCCAGTTGTCTTATCTGCATTCTAAATGCGGCTTCATCAGAAGTATCAACATCATCTGGCAAAAATATGCAATCCCACCACCTATACACAACAAATATATGGCATAAGTTTTCATCCAAAGAACACCTTTCTTTGTGGAAGTAATGGAGTATGATACCATTTCAAGTGAGAACATTATGCTGATTAAAAAAAAATGCCAAGGGCTTAAGCTGAAAAAGTTACAAATACCTCTTCTTGTATCCCATTGATATAGGCTTCCAAGCCTTTAAAAGAAGAGAAAAATTATGGTTGCCTAAAACATCAGAAATGTTATTCTTCATTTTCTCATTGCTAAATGCTGCTTTCAACTTCTTGTATTTTAAGATTGTAGAAGAAATCGCCTGGAAATTGAACCCGAAGGAATCTTGTTTATTAATCTCACACTGATAATCATCTCAATTAAGTTGACCTCTACAAGGAGCTTACCTTGGCAGCAAGAAGGAAAATGTCATTCGTCTCTGCAAAGGAAAGATGACAGGAGAATAATGAAAACTTAGAAATGAGGAGACATGTCTTATCGACCCATCTCCAGTACAAAGTAGAGAATGGCATACATCCCAATCAGTCTGTGCACAAGATTTGCTGCCCATAATAGAAATGTGTCACAATAGTAATATTTAACACAATCCATGATGTAACACAAATAAAGGGTCAGTCTTAGGTCTAGGGGCAATGGGGTTATTTATTCAGATGATCTTCAATTCTATTTTCAGTTTGTAACTACATTTCTAAGAAACAAAATTTTGTAATATATCATTGTTTTGAATAGTAGGTTCTAAACTTCAGATATTGAACACTTCAGATGTCATATACCATCTAGAGTCAATCTATCATTTTGTGTTAGAGAAAATTCACTGAAGGCTAGAAACAATGAAACTATTGTTCTTCGTTAGCGTCTGGAGGAGAGGGGGTTGTAAAGTACAGCTTGTTGGTTCAGGATTAATGTTGAGTCAAGTTGAGTTGACCCAAAACGGTTAGAACAGTCCATAGGGCCGGTCTGAAGCCAGGTCAGGACCAAAAGTCTTATTTGGTCATAATATTAGCCAGCAAAGCCGGGTTTGGCACGATCCAGGTAAGGACCAAAACTTTGAAACGGTCCTGATAGTTTTGCTGATTCTTAAACCATTCAAACCTTTTGACCGTCTTCCAATTATAACTCAGTTTTTCAGTTTACCTATATGACCTGTTACCAATCAAATATAGACATGATTAACCCACAACCACAACAAGAACAATACCCAATCCCACCGGAGCGAGGTATGGGGGAGGTGAGATGTAGACGGTCACACCCCTAGCCATCCATGGGATACAATCATTCCAAACATATATGGAATAAAGCTAAACGAACATACATAAGCCGTAAAAGCATAAAAACATGAAAACCTACAGGCATGAACTCATAAAAGGCTAAATGGGCCTACGCTCAATATATAAGTCTATGTTCAGGGGGTGCTGCGAGACAAGGAGGCATATAAAGCAATGCGAGTCCATACCTAGGGGTGCTGCGAGACAAGAAGGCATAGACATGATTAACCCATCTCACATAAATAGATTTTACATCTGCCTTCTATACATTTTGATAATGTAAAAATCAATGATTTCAGTTTTGGGCACACCCCCTATCACATGTTGGCCTACACGTAAATTGTCTACATTTACTGGGATTTAAGGTAAAAGGCAGTTGCATCGCTTACCCCCACACTTAGCACAATACAATAACTTTAAACATTGACTTTGTAAGACTGAATAAAATCCAAGAAGGCATCAAAGCAATAGATGAATTGATGATGGATAACTAATCAAGACTTTAAAGAAGAACAAACTCAATATACCATAAAACGCTATAAGGATACACACCTACAGTAGTAAACTTCTTTACATCCACCAGGACAATTGACAACCGAAGGCAACGGGAATTCATTTGAGTATGGCAATGCTAATTTCTCATGCATTAAAGATTCTACTGTCTCGGTAGGAAGCGGAAGTTTATTTATAGAACTTGGAGAAGAGCACTTTTGAGAAGCTAGATGATCATCCATGTCAGAACCATCCGAGGATACCATATCAGAACAATGTCTTGATACCATATCAGAACAATGTGTTTCGCTGCCTAAACCCTGCAGATAGAGCCTCCTACCAATTTGAAGTTCAATTGAACCAATAAAACGAAAGCAGCAACTACACACAAGACAATCAACCTGAAGTGAGAAAAGATTAGTAACAGAAAGTATGAATTGTTAGCAGTAAGCATAAAAGCGAAATAGAAAGTAAAGCACCTTATTTGCGGAATGCTGCATACCAACAAGCATTTGGTCCTTCAAAACAAGGTCCCCTTCTTCAAAATCCATTTCAGCAAAAACACCTGTATGTTTTAAGTTTAACATGTCATGTTTTATTTCATTTGATTTATTAACAACAAGACAACGCATCAAAGGGTGTTCCAATAGTATTGCGAGCGTGAAAGAAAGTGCTAGCAATAATTCGACATTAAAAGACACTATATTGGTAGAAAGTACCGCGTTTCATATAGGCCAACTATTTTACCTTTTTTTTTTTTTTGTCATATTTACCGGATTAGGTAATTCTTATTTCTTGACATATGAAATCCTAAACCTTTTCCAGCATCATAACGATGGAGGAAAAGGGTCATGTAACTTGGTAGAAAGAGTAAAAAAGTTATTTGAGTGATCAAAGGCAATAATAAATAAATAGAAGAAACAAACAGGTGGTAACCTTTTCCATAATGATTGGTGGGTTTGACTTGAATCCCATTAGCATGTTTGTTAAATGTAATAAGCTCATTGAAGTACTCCTGATGAACAACAACACAAATTAATATTAACAATAACAAGTTGGCAATTAGAAACAAATATATGGTCATTGGTAAGACCTGAATTTCAACATGTGAAGGTGGTTCAAGGAGAAGGGATATTTGGTCGGAAAACTGAGAATCAATATCCATCGAACTAATTCTCGACTAGTTATGGCTGCTGCCGCTGCTGCTGCTTTTACTAAACTCGATACAAATACACAACCTAAAATATGCTTTTTTTTTTTCTTTTTTTTTTTTTTTTTTNATAAAGATTAAATCATTCTTTTTTTTTTCCTTCTTCCCTCACTTTATTATTGGTTTAAGATTATTAGTTATAATGACCGCGTGCGCGGGTTTAAAAAAAAAAAAAATTGAATGATTTAATCTTTATTTTGTTTGATTTATGATTTTTAATTATATTGGTTTATTATTATAGATAATCTTTTAAAAAATTTAATCTAGTTGCATCTTATCTATATTTTTTTTTACTTATCTTCTACGAACAAATTTTTAAAATTTTAAATTAAAAAATAATAATTAAAATATTACTTAAGGAAATATTCTATTTTCCGAAATACGAAAGTACCACTAGGGGTTTTGTTTTATTATATAAAAGATTTTGGCCGCTTGTTACGGGCTTTAAACTTTTGAAAGGCTTGTAATTTATTTATTTATTTTTTCTTTTTTTCTTTAAGACCGATTCTCTAAATAGCCCGTTACGGAATGTGTATACCTTTGTAAACTCAAAAAATGGCTCTTTGTATCTATATCGAATGACTTGCGACTTTTTTACTTTTAATGAGATGTCGTCAAGTGGCACAAAAAAGTTCGTGCATATTCTTTTTTATTTAACTTAGGTTGCTCAAAAAGTACATTATTACCTTTACGAAAGTCGCTTAACTTAGGTCGCTCAAAAAGTAAACAAATGGTACTGCACTTTTTAGGGACACTTTGCGACATCTCATCAAAAGTATAAAAATCGCAACTCACTCGGTCTAGATAGAGAAGAGTCATTTTTTGGGTCTAGAAAAGATATCCACATTTGCTCTTTTTTTAAGCTTATCAACTTTGAGCTAATCGTTTATTTAAGTTTATAAACTTAAATGTCTATATTTTATATAACTACATGAATACTCGCAAAGCGAAGGTGTATAGCGGCAAATAATTATACTTGTAAAATCGTGATTTTCGTTTGACCCTTAATGCAAAGCGTGAGTTTTTTGAAATACAAAGCATATATTTTAAAAATAATATAGTGTGTGTTTGTGAAAAGTTGTCTTTAAATTGATCAAGAAAAATCATATTTTAAGTTGTTGAGTTTTTTAAAAATTGTCAAGTGGTGCTTAGCGATAATTTATGCAAACTACATTAATTAAGTTTTAAGATATAAGATTAATGATTTCAGAAAAATACATAAACTCTTTATAAGAATTGTGTGTTTCAAAAATTATAAACCGTGTGATAAAAATCTTTTATATAATAAAACAAAACCCCAAGTGGGGACTTTTTCATTTCAAAAAAATCAAATCATACCTTATTTAGTAATAATTTTTTTATTTGATTTTTTAAAAGATTTTTATTTATAAGAAAAAACCTTAAATATTTCTATATTTGTCAAAAAATTATAAAAGTTCGTTTTTATTTACAAAAAACGTTTTGATATGTTTAGATGTAGAAAATAACAAAAATACGCATGTACTTGATAGTTTTTCACTGATAGTTTTGTACTAAATTGTAAATTCTAAAAGAAAAGTCGGGCCTTTTTTTTATCATACTTGATACATTCCATAGCCAAAGAAAGTGTCTGCAATTTTTCCCTGCATGCAAAGCAGCTAAAGAAAATAAATCAATCAACGGCAGTGATAACCAAGAAGTTGTTCATAATCCACCGATCAATTTCACAACAGTTGAAGAACGAATTTAAATATATGGTTTTCCCCAACCTAATGATTTAAAGTTTCTCAAAACCCTAAACCTCAAATTTATCATGCGAGTTTTTGTTTTTTCTTCCGTTAATTGGTTTATGATGAATTTTGCAGATATATGGAAGCGTATTCTAAATATATATTTTTTTTGAACAGAAGCGAATTCTAAATAGAATGTGGAATTTTTAAAGGATACATAATAATATTCAATTGTTTCACTTTGGAAGGTAACTATTCTTTTTTATCCTATATAGTACTATAATTTTGAATGTTCGATTAAGTATGGGTGATGTTATAAGAACCATCCCTATGGAGGTAGGGTGTTTTTTTTGTCCCATTGTCCCACACTTTGTTTCTCATTATTTAGAGTGTAGTTGTAACACCCCAACCCGAGAAGGGCTAAAGTGTACATAATGGAGTCAAATCAGAACACAAGTGAAACGGAGATACAAACATTATACAAAGGTTACAAAGTTATAAAAAGAAACTAAACAAAATACAAAAAGCTAAAAACAAAATACAAGCCCAAACTCAAATACTAAGCCCACTCTCAAATGTTTCTAGTCACTTCTAGGTCCAATCCAAAGCTACAGGGTGAAGCCTTCTAAGCCCAAAAGCAAACCTTCATAGCCCAGTCTCCTACTAAACCTGCCGCATGAGAAAAGAAATGCGGCTGAGCTTACAAAGCTCAGTGAACAGATATATACAGATAGCAAAGCAAAAACAGAGAACGATACATATACAATACAATGAATAGAGTCAAGAGAACCATAAAGAGTACAAGGTGAAGGAATAGGATAAAAGGGTCAAGGTGCAAGGTGAGTTTAGGTGTCAATATATTTACCCCAGGCCACACAAATATCCAAACAAACCTGATCACATTATCGTCGTCCATGTATTCGGAGGGGAGTCCTCGGAATACCAAGTGTAGTAAGAGGGGTGTCCTCAGTGGGTGGAGTAGCTAGCTCCCAAAATGTGAAGGGACCGCATGCACGCATGCCCAATCACCACACACATATAATATATCCAAATCATGTCGTCATATTGGCCGTAGCCCACACACATATCACACAAAACTAGGATGCATCCATACGCCCCTGCTGGCCAATAACAATAATAATAATAATCATAGCAGCAGTCGATAACAATAATCAGGGACGGCGGGGGACATCTCTCCAGCCCCGCTAGAGTACATAACATTGGTGCATCAATGCTATGGTTGTGGCTACTCCACAACAAGTAACAAAATAATGCCTGGGTAAATACTGAAGGGGTCATGTAGTCAAGGTTCAATCCCAATATAATGCCAGGTCAAAATCAAAGGCTCAATATCAAAGGTTCAATATCCCAAGGTTCAGTATCAAATGTTTAGTATCAAAGGTCAATGTCAAAGGATCGATCAAAGATGTAATATCAATGGGTCGAAATGGAGAGGTCAAAGCCAAAGTTCCCAATCCACAAGGTTCACTATACCAAGTTCCAAAGTCCCATGGTTCATAATCAAAGGGTCGTAATGAGAGTTTAAAACAAAGTTCAATTTAGCAGGTTCCCATCACTTGTTTTAAAGGTTTGTAGTACAATCCTATTTTAAAGGTTTATAGCAAAAGTTCACTTAGAAACAATCTTCCCAAAAAGGATGACATTTACAAAAGTGGTTTTTGATAAAGGTTTTCATAGGATATTCTTTAAAAATGGTCTTCATGAATTTATAGAGAATTCCATATAGAAGTGGTCTTAAGTCATATTAAAAGTGTCGTTATGAAATAGTTTCTCCTTTAAAGGTTTCCATGTCATAATTAAGAAAGAAATTTCCCTCCCGATATAATATCCCGAAATAGGTATTCAAGGTCTCACAAGTGTTTCCCGTCACAATATCCAATGTCCCACAAGGTTTCAGTGTCAGGGTCACAAAAAGGTCATCGAAAGAATCACACCATAGGAATTCAAATGAATGGTAGTAGGATCACAATTACCATGGGGCCAAAGCACAAAGGGCCACAACAATAACCGAACAAACTTGTAACATAGCAAAGGATCAATAACAAAGGATCAACAGCAAAAGAATCAATAAAGGGGTCAATAGTAAATGATCAATAGCAAAGGACCAATAGTAAATGATCAATCAAACAATGTAAAGAAGGGAGAGAGAGAAGAGTCATGAGAGAGAAGTAGTTGTACTCTTGCTGAAAGAGTACGGAATATCTGTACCTTCGCCGAATCAAACAAGACCAAGATCAACAAAAGGAGAAGATCAATCTCGCTTCACCGAACCTAGAAGAAAGTGGATAACGAATCAAGAAGAGTTCAAATTATATAAGTTGCCCCTTTTTGTTATCTTTACATTTTCAGAAATTCCCCATATTTAGCAGCTTTCCATTTTAGGTAACTTTTATAATTAGTAAGTTTCCACTTTAAGTAGGTTAAGTATTTTGGAAGACTTTCTACTTTTAGTAGGTTTCCTTATTCAGAAGGTTCCCAAATTTTAGAGGGTTTCCATAAATAGTACTTTCCAAAAATAGCAGGTTTCCATATTTAGCAGGTTATCCAATTTAGTAAGTTTTCTCAATATAAACACGTTCTATATAGTTAGTTGATCACTTTGTAAAGTTTTCATGTCATTATAAGTTATGGATTTCATTTTATGCACGTTTTCCAAGATTAGGGTTTCGTATGACAAGTATTCATAATTTAGGGTTAAAAGTGTCATTAATGAAAGTCAAAGGTCAAAACTGAATATAACCAATCATATACACATATATGCAGCCCATACACTTCAAATATCACATATATACACATCACACCCTCAAGTATCACAATTTACAAAATAAACCCTAATTAAGCATAATTCACATCATTAAACCATTAGTTAATAAATCCAACATTTAAGGCACATAATTATCCAAGTGTCAAGAACAGCCCCTAAGTCATATTTACAGCAAATAAACTCAAAGTTACTGTATTTACACATTCAGTCCCTCTAGTTTACAAATTTACACTTTAAACCTTATAATTACATAATTAACCATTTAAAGTCCATAATTAATCAAGTTAGCACACAAGTCTTCCAACAATCCAAAAATGACATAAACAGCCCATATGCTAATTATCCAGGTCGTGACATGCCAAAAAGTCCATATTTACATTATTAGTCCTTCAAGTTACACCATTTACAAGTTAAGCCCTTAAAATCATAAAATCACCATATAAACCACATAATACATCAAATGACCACACGAACCCACCAAGTATCATAAAATGACATTTCTGGTCCCTCTAAGTTTTATTAGGCCAAAATTTTCAGAATTATATAAATGGTCCCTTAAGTTTATAAAACTCATTAATTAAATCATAATTTCATAATAATTACACAATAAGCACATAAATACTCAAAATTACCCAAAACACTCTTAATATCATTATTTACTCAAAATAACTCCAAGTTTCCAGAAATTACAATTTTAGTCCCTCCCTTTTCTAATTATCCCAATTTCACATAATAATTAACAAATAAATACATATAAAGTCCTTATAATTATGAAAAACATCCAAACAATCCACAAACTATTTTTACCACATTTCTAACAGATCTAGATGAGTTTCAAATCAGTCCCCAAGTTTTAGAAAATTACAAAACAGCCCCTACACTTATTTATTTAAATCGATATACAATAAAAATATCACAAACCCTAAAATTAATTTCCAAATCATTACACCATCATTCTCAACAACCTTAAACTTCATTAAATGACCAGATTCCATGTTCAAAACCCTAACCCTAAATCGAATTGTTTAGGGTTCCATTTATTTATTTTCTTTTTAATTTTAGCGAATAGAATTAATTCCACAAATCATGATCCAAGCCTCCACAATTTTAATCAGTATTTTTATGAGTTCATACACATTATATAGAGTCCACAAAAATTATAGTTCATGCCCAGAAAATTCATATCGGATTATTTAGAGTTTTAACACGTTTTTGAGGTTTAATTCGCAAACGATTGATAGATCATGCATGGTTCGTTTTTATTATTTTATTTGGGTCTCATATGATATAAGAAACATGGGAAAAATACCAGATTAATTTTTGGACGTGTAGAACGAGCTTAATGAATTTTGATCCTTAGCGAGCACCACGAAAATAAGAATTTCCCCACGAGCACACAACTGATCCCACGACCTTGTAATCATTTTTCACAGACCATATATGATGTAAGGAACTCAGGAAAAATCGAAAACAAAATTATAGAAGGTCGAACAATTCAAAAGGAATTTTACCTCATTAATGAACAAGAATTCGACAAAAGGAATTATAGGCCTTCAAAACTCGAACCACTATTTTTCTGAGATTGTTCTAGCCTAGTAGAAGCCACGAAAATTATGCAAGACCTCCAAGAAAAATCGTATGGCCGAATGGATTTTAGAGGAGATATTTAGGGTTTTGTTTTAATCGGTTTTTAAGAAAAATAAGGAGAGAAATTTTTGCGTTTCATATATGGGATTTGGGAATCACATAGGCCGAGATTTTGGGTTTAAAATAGGCTAGGATCAAATCTTTGAAGCTTTCCAAAATTATTTGTTCTTATCTCTTATTTCTTTTAAAAATTTTGTACATAACAAAATTATTTTGGTCTTGTTCCATATCTAGGCGTGGCCTAGTAATTATTTTTGGGCTCTTAGAATTTAATTGGACTTATAAAAATTATTTGGATTCATAGTTTAGATATTTGTAGTGTTTTAGGAATTATTTTGTAGTTTATTGTAGCTTTTATTTAATTTTTAAAATTATAGGGGCATTTCGGTAATTTTACCAAGATTGAAATTTTGGGTATTACAACTTCTTCCCCTCTAAAAAGAAATTTCGTCCGCGAAATTGAAAAGAGCAGAAAAGAGAACGAAACGGAAACGTACAATGTTCACCAAACTACAAACAGAGAGAGAGGTAGTTTAATTCCCACATATTCAGACAGAATGATCTTGTTTCCCCATAGAAAGCACATCACACAAAATTTCAAATCAAAAGAATCACATATCGAAAGTAACCGATGACAATCATATCCCTTTAAAAATATCCAAAGGATGATGTAGGATCGGTGAGTATTCCATTTGTAGACAAGGAATCGAACTAATCAGATGAGAATGTGTCGAAAGATTGCACGATGAAGGTGACATATAAGTCTAACTCTTCAGATTCACAAGTAGTTTCGTTTCAAAACAAACTTCCAAAAGTGTTTTCGTAAACAGACAGATCTTGATTCCCGTAATCCAAAATTTCATAATAGGTCATCATGAATCTAAATCATCGATCGTGAGGAGCGTAGACATAGCAAGGTATAGGTGTAGCTGGAATCAATTTCATAAAGTTAGAAAATGAGTTGACCAATAACATTAAATAGCAGGAAGCTCTACAATGAAACTTAGGATTTAATCAATATATCGAAGTCGAACAATCGCGTGACGGGTATCCAAACGTATCAAAACGTGCGGCGATAAGGCAGATCAAACGTACAGATCAAAAGAATCCTAAGGTCTCACTATTCGCAGATCGTCGCAAACAAAACAAAATCTAAGTCTCCTCTAAGGCACTTCTCAAGACATCCTATGAGCACAACAAGTGCACGTTATATGATGTAAGTATTATCACGTTGGCCAGGCGTCATAATACTTGCATCACATAAATATGCCCCCATGATGATCATACTCTATCTCAATCAGTGAAACAATCTACAATCCACCTAGCGGTCCAACTAACTCCTGGGTTAGTCCTATTCAAAGATCAACACAAGACAATGTCGTCAAAACAAACGAAACTCGAAAAGACGTAACAAAATCAAACAATCATCATCAAAGAGAAACATGTCGCTAAGGCTTCAATTCTTTCATCACACGGTTCGTTTCAAGAAATTGTCCCATCAACATCTTCTTATGTCCAAGTAGTCAGTCTTCGTCCATCTTCCAGTCTGAGGGTGAAATGGAATTGTTAACTTGAGTTTGGTTTCCTCAAGCCTTCTGCAGCTTCTTCTTGGAATGATCTTCAATCTCCCCGTCATCCAGTCTGCTTCCACTCTCAATTCATCTTAGTACAACCAAGATGAATAGGGAAGTGAGACTGTATGTTTTTCATCAGCTCCAGGTTCGCCGTTTTGACTTGGTTCCTACGTTCTGGTCGTCTACTCTTCCGTCTTACGAGGAACGTCGTCAACTCTTCAGTGAGGTTATCGTTGTCTGTCATCTTCAGGTTATAGCTCCATCTTCCGGTGGGAAAATAAGAACTTGGTGGTTCAACAAAATCATATCCGAAAATTTAGGGTGCCAAAACATAATTCACATTAAGACGTTCATCTCTTGGTGGACAAAAATAGGTGCAAAAGAATTTCATGACCGCAAAAGTAATGTACGAGTCTCCAGAGCAAAGATGATAACAAAAGTTTAATGATCGAGAATCGTCGTAAAGGATTTTCAAAATATTTTAAAACACCAAAGGTGGGGTATAGCAGAACAATTGCCAGCATCTCGAATGCTTGAACAATCAAACTCATATCAGGATCAAATCGTAGTTGACTCTCCAAGGAGAGACATGTCAACTTGGAAGACCTTTATTGATCAAAGTAAAAGGAAATACTCTTATACTCGTGGTTAAACACTACCCCGACTTTCCAGAGATGAAAAGATGAGTAAAACAAAATCAAATAACGTCAAAAAGCTTACAAAGGATTCACCAAAAGCAATATACGAATAGAGAGTGTTTCAAATACGTCATCACCATGTAGATTCTCAGAATGCCCAAGGAGATATCACAAGGGACTAACCAATAGATCAGGGATCAAAGAAAAAAAAATCAAAATAGCGGTATGCATTACCATGCTATCTTAAATGCCTTCAAAACATAGGTGGTAAACTTAGGTGGTGAAAATCTCTAACTCCAAAAGAATAATCCCAAAAGGCATAACTAAACGCAAGGCACGAAGCAGAGCAGAGCGAAAGCAAAGCAAGATCTTAAAGTCTACCCATTCCTTACGGGTCAAATTCTTAGGTTCCTATAGGGGATTCCTAAAGCATTTCTCAAAGCGGTTTCCTAAGTTCCTACAGTGGAAGCCTAATGGTCCAAAACTCACAGGTCATAGCCTAAGCTCTACGGATGTTGCATCCGCCGATCCAAACCTGGCTCTGATACCATTTGTAACACCCCAACCCGAGAAGGGCTAAAGTGTACATAATGGAGTCAAATCAGAACACAAGTGAAACGGAGATACAAACATTATACAAAGGTTACAAAGTTATAAAAAGAAACTAAACAAAATACAAAAGGCTAAAAACAAAATACAAGCCCAAACTCAAATACTAAGCCCACTCTCAAATGTTTCTAGTCACTTCTAGGTCCAATCCAAAGCTACAGGGTGAAGCCTTCTAAGCCCAAAAGCAAACCTTCATAGCCCAGTCTCCTACTAAACCTGCCGCATGAGAAAAGAAATGCGGCTGAGCTTACAAAGCTCAGTGAACAGATATATACAGATAGCAAAGCAAAAACAGAGAACGATACATATACAATACAATGAATAGAGTCAAGAGAACCATAAAGAGTACAAGGTGAAGGAATAGGATAAAAGGGTCAAGGTGCAAGGTGAGTTTAGGTGTCAATATATTTACCCCAGGCCACACAAATATCCAAACAAACCTGATCACATTATCGTCGTCCATGTATTCGGAGGGGAGTCCTCGGAATACCAACAATCCACAATATTTTTACACCATTTTAAAGATCTAGATGGTTTCACATCAGTCCCCAAGTTTAGAAAATTACAAAACAGCCCCTACACTTATATTATTTAAATCGATATACCAATAAAAATATCACAAACCCTAAAATTACATATCCAAATCATTACACCCTCATTTAAAACTTAAACTTCATTAAATGACCGAGTTCCATATGTTCAAAACCAACCCTAAATCAATTGTTTAGGGGTTCCAATTTATTTATTTTCTTTTTTAATATTAGCCGAACTAGAATTAATCTCACAAATCATGATCAAAGCTCCACATTTTAATCAGTTTTTATGAGTCATACAACATTATATAGAGTCCACAGAAAATTATTAGTTCATGCCAGAAGAATCATATCAGATTATTAGAGTTTTACACACGTTTTTTGAGGTTTAATTCGCAAACGATTGATTAGACCATGCATGGTTCGTTTTTATTGATTTTATTTGGGTCTCATAAGATATTAAAGAACATGGGAAACATACCAGATTAATTTTTTGGGACGTGTAGAACGAGCTTAATGAACTTTTGATCCTCTAGCGAGCACCACGAAATTAATGAATTTCCCACGAGCACACAACTGATCCACGACCGTGTAATCATTTTTCAACAGACCATATATGATGTAAGGACTCAGAAAAAATCGAAACAAAATGATTAGAAGGTCGAACAATTCAAAAGGAATTTACCTCATTAATGAACAAGAATTCGACAAAAGGAATTATAGGCCTTCAAAACTCGAACCACTATTTTTCATGAGATTGCTAGCCTGTAGAAGCCACGAAAATTATGCAAGACCTCCAGAAAAATTCGTATGGCCGAATGGATTTTTAGAGGAGATATTTAGGGTTTTGTTCTTAATACGGTTTTTAAGAAGAAATAAGGAAGAGAAATTTTTGGTTTCATATATGGGTGTTCGGAACTCACATAGCGCCGAGATTTTGGCGTTAAAAAGGCTAGGATCAATCTTTAGCTTCTCAAATTATTTGTTCTTATCTCTTATTTCTTTTTAAAATATTTTGTACACAAAAATTTTTTAGTTTGTTCCAAATCTAGGCGCTGGCCTAGTATAATATTTTTGGGCTCTTAGAATTAATTGACTTTAAAATTATTTGGATTATTAGTTAGATTTTGTAGTGTTTGACATTATTTGTTTTATGTAGCTTTTTTTTTTAATTTTAAAATTATAGGGCATTCGGTTAATTTTATCAAGATTGAAATTTTGGGTATTACACTTCTCCCTCTAAAAAGAAATATTTCGTCAGCGAAGATTGAAAGTAGAAAGAGAACAAACGGAAAAGTACAATGTACACCGAAACTACAAACAAAAGAGGGGTATGTCAATTCGCCAAATTTCAGACTTAAAGGATTTCAATCAGAGTGATCTTGTTTCCCAAAGCTTGATTTACATTCAAGGGCGGTTTCGTTTTCCCATAGAAGGCACATCACCAAATTTCAATCAGAGAATCTCATACAAATAGTAACCAATGACATCATGTCTTTAGAAGATATCAAAGGTTGTGTAGATCGGTGAGTATTCCATTTGCGGGACAGGATCGACATTGATCAGATGAGAATGTGTCGGAAGATTGCCGATGAGGGTGACAATGAGTCTTAACTCTTCGATTCGAAATAGTTTCGTTTCCAAACAAACTTCCAAAGTGTTTTCGAAACATGTATTTACACATTCAGTCCCTCTAGTTTACAAATTAACACTTTAAACCTTATAATTACATAATTAACCATTTAAAGTCCATAATTAATCAAGTTAGCACACAAGTCTTCCAACAATCCAAAAATGACATAAACAGCCCATATGCTAATTATCCAGGTCGTGACATGCCAAAAAGTCTATATTTACATTATTAGTCCTTCAAGTTACACCATTTACAAGTTAAGCCCTTAAAATCATAAAATCACCATATAAACCACATAATACATCAAATGACCACACAAACCCACCAAGTATCATAAAATGGCATTTCTGGTCCCTCTAAGTTTAATTATGCCAAGAATTTCAGAATTAAATAAATGGTCCCTTAAGTTTACAAAACTTATTAATTAAATCATAATTCCATAATAATTACACATTAGGCCCATAAATACTCAAAATTACACAAAACACTCTTAGTATCATTATTTACTCAAAATAACTTCAAGTTTCCAGAATTTACATTTTTAGTCCCTCATTTTCTATTTATTCCAATTTCACATAATAATTAATTAATAATTACATAATAAGTCCTTTTAATTATGAAAAACATCCAAATACAGTTTTTTTTTCAGTTCCGTATTTCTGACAGTTTTAAACCTTTGACATATTTTGAGATGAGATCAATATAGAACTCATATTTGACATAGAACCAATGAACCAATCGTAGCCACCCATTTTTATTTTTCGCATTTTTAAAAAAAATAACATATCTTACAAACGGTAAATCTTCAAGCTACAAAAAAAATATCATCGCGACGAGAATTAAATCATCTTCCTATAGATATGCATTGTTATATACTTTCAACGAACTTTTTTTTTCCGACAAACTCTTTTTTTTTAAAAAAATTTCGCCCAGAAAAATCATATATGATTCGTAAAAATCACATATGATTTGATTTTTACAAATCACATACGATTCTTACGAATCATATGATTCGTAAAAATCACATATGATTTGATTTTAACGAATCACATATGATTTTATAAATCATATATGATTTTTCTGGGCGAAAATTTTGAAAAAAAAAAGTTCGTTGAAAAAATTTTTTTTGTCGAAAGTATATAACAATGCATATCTATAGAAAGATAATTTAATTCTCGTCGCGATGGTATTTTTTTTCGCGTATGATTTGCGAGATATTCAATTTTTAAAAAAAGGGTGAAAGTTTATTTTTTTTAGTTTGATAAGAAAAATGAGTGGCTAAGATTGCTTAATTGGTTATATAGTAAAAATTGGTTCTACACGGATCTTTTGACTAAACTTTATATTTTCTGTTCCGCACTTTCAGGTTTATAGTTTTTTGACATAAACAAAATTATTAAAAAAAATCAAAAAAAAAAATAATAATAGGGGGGGGGTCGGAATAAAAAACCAGGGAGGGTCATTATAACCCAACCCTTAAGTATTTATGTGAATGCATCATAATATCCAGTGAAAATAATGCTGGTTTTAGGAAATTAGTGTTATGATTGGAGGGTGCAGTGTTGTTCAATCGAATAGTTTCTAGCTAAAATAATATGCTTTTGATTTTCCTGACTAGATTCTAGGAATGTACATTGTAGGACTTTAATTTTACATCATGAAGCTCTCTGTGGCTACTCATGCATGTATGTTGGCTGTATTTCAATTTTATGAACTTTTAGACAAGCATACAAATAAACAGAAAATATAAAATTATAAATTAACGTCATTACATTTAAAATTTATATTTAAAATTCAAAAGCTGATAAATCTATAAACATTTTATATTAGTGTTCAATAGATGAACTAACCATAGTAACATCGTAACCCAACCGTCAATATTCCAACATCAGATTAAACTATACTTTACCTAAATTATCGATGCAAAAACATAACAAACGGCAAGTAAACTTGGTTTATAAAGTTTTGAGACAAAACTTTTTTTAAAAATAAATATGACCCCTAATTAAAATCCAAAATTAAGAACCGTAATTAAAAAAAAATAATAATAAATTAGTTGTTTTTTAATATATAAATATGAAGGTACATTATTCAAAAATTAGAAAAAACCTTGTAGAAGATGATGCAAAAAATTATTTATGTAATGTTGGATGCAAAAGTTTTTAAATCCACTTGAGTCTTTTGCGCTACAAGGTCTATGCAAAAACTATAAATGAACCCTTGTCACGTACGTCAAACATGATTATAAACCAAAATTAAAGCCCATAATTAAAACAAAAAACAAAAAATAAACTATTTCTTTTTTAATAGATAAAAATACAGTATTGAAAATTTTTGAAAAAACCCCGTGCGTGCACGGGCATTATAACTAGTAGTTTCATTAAAAAAAATTCCATGTACACGTGCTATTCAAATTACAAAGTTCGGTATCCTATTTAACAAGTAAAACTAATGACGTTAGTGGTGAGGGACGTATTCCGCCGAATATTTCACCACTCTCAGAGATGATTAGTGCCAATAGTATCGAGTAGGGATGATTAGTGCAAAAACTACAAACCATAGGGGTTTCTCTATAAATTAAATGATCCGATGGTCAGCCAAATCACCCCCAATAACAGAAACACAAACACAAACACAAAGTGCACAATTCAAATCAATCGCTTCTCTTGTTCGTTTTTCTCAATAAATAATAACAATAAGGTTCGTCTTTTAATCGTTTTTTTCTTAATCATTCATTAAATATATCATCTTATTACCATTTCATACCTTAAAATTAGGGTTCATCGACAGATTAAGGATCATTTAATCTCTTTGTTATCAATTATATCTGAAATTCGTTATAATTATAATAGTTACTTTCAAAACACATATCCAAACACCCCCTTCCAATTTTTTTTTAGTAGCATCAAACCGGAACTGTGATCCAACTTTGTGTAGGTAATTCGTGTTTGATAATTTTATATTCCCCAAGACAATTATTAAATAGAAGCTGTCTACAAATTTACGTTGACAAAAAGTCGGATCATAGTTTGATTTCAAGTTAGATAGTACGAATACTAGGAAAGTATCTTAGAAAACTGTATGTGTGGCATGTATAATATAAATTAACATTAAAATTCTCGATTTATTCCCCTTTCCTGTGCGTATTTGATAATTTTTATTAACTGCATAGTTTTGTAAGCTTACTTGTCAAGCAGTGGTTTATATAAACAGCTAAAAGAACCTTGTCTCCTGCCAATGGAGAAAGGAAAAGCTTCTAGTCTATTCGTTAACGATGGTTCTTTTATGGAGAGGTTCAAACAACTTCAAGAAGACAAGGAAAAGGGTGCTAAAGTAGACGAATCTAAACCGGTTACACCTTTATCAGGCTCCCAAAAACCTAAGCCTGTTTTTAGTAGTACTAGTATTAGTAGTAGCAAAACAAACAAAACCTCTTCAGCGGGCAAACTTGCGTTTAGCCTTAAACAGAAATCAAAACTTGTGGCACCTGCAGTAATATTAAGTGAAGATGATGAAGAAGATGAGAGTAATGCATCAGGTGGTGAACCAACAAAGAGACAAAAGTTGGACCAGACTTGTATCTCCGGGCAGTCTTTAAAGCAAGTTTCTGTTGGTAATTGCTTCTTGTTTTTTCACTACCTATCTTTTAACGTATTCTTAAGGAGTAGGTTTTAGTGTTTAGGCTATAGAATAGCAACGTACTTTCTTTCATGTTCCGTTATCATACGTGTACTTGTTACCATTCCACTATATGCTACATACTTTAAAATTCGGTTCCGATATTTTACTTATGGCTGGTGTGTCAACACCTTAAATTACCAAAATACCACTGTCACATCAGTAACAAGTATGATTACGGAACAAAATTTGAATGTTTATAGCATATAGTGGAACGAAAACTAGTACCTGTATGATACTGGAACATGAAGGAAAGTACGATGCTATTCTACATGAGCTGTTTGCATATTTCACTGCTTTACCATATTTCATGAGCTGTTTGCATGGTATATAACAAATATTGTAATTCTGCTATGTGGTATGTACTTATACACATAATGCAGACAAACAGGCAGACACACATTATACTTTGTTAAATGAGTTTGGTTATATAAATAGTTTGTTGATGGATAAAGTTTTATAAAAGAAATCTATGTGTCGGAATATGTGTTTAAAAAAGCGCGCATCAGGCGCGCCTGATGCGTGATGCGTTGCGATGCGCGGCTCTGTTGCATCAGACACCCTGATGCGTTGCGTTTACGGGATGCGAGGTGATGCGCGTGCATCAGGCAAGCATCAGCTGAGGCACGCATCAGCGCTTTTTTGCGCATCATGTACTTTTGGCCTTATAACATAAAATTGGACTTAATAATGTGTATTGCGCTTCTTCTCATGGGCTTTACTTTTAAGATATGGGTCCAATTTGACCAATTCTTTATAAACGATAAGACTTTTGATCTTAGTTTTTGACTATTTATGTATTTTAGCGATATAGAATTGTGAACTATGAACATGCATGGTATCTTTTTACATTAAATGTGGTATAAATGTGTTATTAATGTGTTTTGTGCACTATATATAATTTAAATATGTTTTTTATAAAATTGTCGCCTCGGGTACGTGATGCGCACGCATTCGCCTCGGCACCTCGCGCCTCGGCTTTTTGACCCTTATTGCATCGACGCGCATCGCGCTTTTTAACTCGGAAGTTCTTCTGGATTTCTTTCGATGGATTTTTACTTTTTTGGTGATCTTTTTTTGTTGAGTAACATGGCAGCTCTATGCATTGTTGTTCATTACATGTTACATGAACTACTAGGCATAGATTTTACTTGCTCTACAAGGATTCTTAACTATTATGATCTTGCCATTCTTAATTATCATTTATGTTAGTCTTGCCAGGCATATATAACTTGCACAATATGTAATTGGAAAGGACTATATAACATGAATTTCACAACCCGTAATAGACTAAATGCATACCTCATACTAATCAAATAGGCATATTCTTGGTGTCATCCACCCATTTCTTGTCCGCCCGTTATTCACCTTTCGACATGATTGCAAACTCGCTTGAATAAATAGCTAGTCTCGAGCACCTCAATTTTTTTGGGTGTTTGTCGGCTTCTTGTTTGAAAATTGTACATAGATGTAGCATCCGTTGGGGAAAGGTAAATTAAGATGTATCATTCATCGAGGTTCTCCCTTTATAATGGTGAGACGAGGGCAAAACATTTTTGAATTACTTGTGTCTGATGAATGCAGTGTATTCATATTACCTCTGTCAACATTGGTGGAAAGAGATGTTCAGTTACAGATTTGGAATCTGTGGCACGCCTTCTACAAGAATATAATTGATTCTCTTGTTCACCCTCTTGGTTTTAATCAGTTCTTTAAGTGACATGCAGCCCCACCTTGCCCTAGCGATGCCATAGTAAAGAAGGCTGCAGATAACTTAGCAAGTTTTGTGGCAAAAAATGGAAGGCAGATTGAGCATATCACGCGACAAAAGAATCCTGGAGATACCCCTTTCAAGTATGTTCATTGTATATTTCCATATCACAAAATGCATATAAATTTCTTTACTCTGTTAACAGGAAGGTTTTCTTATTACGTGAGTTATAAATGTTGCACATTTGGTTTGGCAATAACATGCTGGATGCAATCTCTTTTTGTTTACTGATCACCAATATGACTGGTCATACGAATAGATAATATCTAAAAGTTTACATGATTTGATTTATTTGCAGATTCCTTTTTGATGAAAGCTGCGCTGATTACAAGTATTATGAACATCAACTTATTGAGGAGGAAAAAGCTCTGGCTTATTCTGTGGACTCCCAAACATCGCAATCTGGTTTGTTTATAACCACACATATTGTCATTTCTTTGCAATGTGCTCATAAAATCTGTTCATCAGGGCAGTGTTATCTGCTGAGTGTGAAACATTGCAAGCTTTTTATTGTTCAAATTTATGGATTAGTCAACTTTTTTGCTTTCATTTTGTGAGTCCTGAATTTGGTGCTATAAGTTTAGTAATACAAGAAAACCTAAGTGTTTTACTAAATACATCCTCAATAAAAAAAAATATTTAAGGGAGGTCCCATTTTTGGAATAAAGTTGAAATCCGTTAAACTTTTTTATATACGATAATATGAAAGTTTGATTGAAGACCTTGATATATTTGTGCATCTGTTTCTTTTAACTAAACAATACTGTCTTTTTGGTGTATTTCTAGATGTAGAGTAGTTGGCACATACAATTTACCTTCTGATTTAGGAGTTTATCTGATACGAACCTGATTTGATATAGATATAAAAGATAAATAATAACAAAGATGAGAAAATAAAGATAAATTGACCAACTCTCGAGACATTGATCGGGCTCTCCCAATGGCTTCAAATCACCGGTTTATAATCATACTCTACATAATAAGATTACAGCCGCAATCGTCAATATATAATAATCCCATTCTTGTAAAACAAGTTACATCCTAATCTTATCTAAAATAAAACATATCTAGTTTTTAGTTAAAATACTAATAATACTTATCTAGTAATTATATAAATATTAATAATTTGGATCGTATCATTATCATACATACAAGTTAATGGCAGATATATTGTCCTAGATCGAGTATTTTGATATTGTGTGCCCTCTCTTGTGAATCTAGGTTTAATATGGCATCCCGTTAGTGTGAATTTGCATTTTTTACATCGTATGTAAATTCCATATATGGCGTTATAAATTGTATATGTTCTTTTCCACTATGTTTAGTTAATTATAAGTTGGAAATATATGTACTTGTGTTTTGAGGTCGGTTAAAACTTTGGACCTAATTGGCAGTTTAAGTTGTATATTCTGTAAGGTCTAACCTTTAACAATTTTATAGCAGGATCTGGGAAAAGTAATCCAGCGAATAGTTCTCAAAGGTCACTCCAGCAACAACCAAATTATCAAATTCCTGCTTCAGCTTTGTATGAGGCTACTGACAATGAACACATGTCATCAACTGAAAGACTTAGTTATGGTAATCAACTCTTATCTCTGTTTCTATCATGTTTAGACAACCTTAGGCATACAGGCGTGACATAGATTGTGCACCAGGGTGATTGATAGTAATGGTTTCATTTGCTGTTTTGCCAATATATGTAAGAATGTCACGATGCACACAGTGAAATTATTGTAGCTGATACCTGCTTTATATGTATTAGTTTAAGCACTAATATGCGATGTATGTTGATGGGAAGTTATGGCCAGAACCTCATTTGAGTAGAAATGATGTCTTGTATCTTGTATATCTTTATCTTTATACAAGATAAAGATGGATGTCTTAAAAAATTTATCTTTACTCCTTATAAAGTATTTCGGACTTTCTAAAGATGGATGTCTTAAAAAATTAAGTTTACAGACTTACTAAATATAACAAGATTTTGAAATTGTTAAAATATTAATGAATTTGTAACATCTAAGCAATACAACTATACATGCATGATGACAATTAGATACTTAGTTTTTATTCTATTCTTCAGCATGTTATCCTAGTTCATAGTTGCGTAGTGAGTATGAACACATTTAATAGGTTGAAGCATACAATAGTTAACGGCGCACTTGAGACGACCTACCCAGCATAGGGACTGATACAAGATGTGCCAAAAGGCGAGGGCCTGAGTGAAGTAATCTGTTAAATTGTGCAGATAATGTATACAATATAACATAATAAAAGGATTGATATAAAGAAATAAAATCATGCACACTTGAATTTCCGATTTTGAATTGAATTAATTTATGTACAAAGGCATAGAATATTATATAAGTTAATTCATTCTCTTCTAAGTTATCCTCGTACTCTTCTCTTATAAGCTTACCCCTCTCTAGATCCACAACATCATCTTCATCACAAAATCCCATCATATGGTAGCGTCGATGAAACAATTAGCCTATTACTTTTCATAGGACATAGTACTCATGGTTTTCGTAATGTAATGACAACGGAAAGTCTATGATAGTAGCAAGCAGAAAATCATCAATAGTTTGTGGTTGATATGGTATATGATATAAAAAAATGTAAGACGGCAAATATAAGAAAAAAGAAAAGATAGAAAGAAAGACCAAGCAGAAATCTGGCTCTAACTGGTTAGGTTCTTTTTGTGGTAGAATACTTTTATGACCAGCATTAGTTTTCCTGTTATGAGCAGTAATTAACATTGCGTTCGTCACTAATTTTATACTTTTATGACTCATTGTGACCGGTGTAATTTTTGGTCTAGGCGAATCTACTGCCCCATCAGCTTCAGATCCGATAGCAATGATGGAATATTATATGAAAAAGGCTGCACAAGAAGAGAAGAGGAGACAACCAAGGCATTCTAAAGATGAGATGCCGCCACCTGCTTCTCTGCAAGGTATGTATGTATAGAGGTTGCAGTTTCAACCCATTTGGGTTATTTATTATCTCTAATAGCACAGATTTATCAACTAAAACTGAAATGGCTAAATGGGTTGATAGTTATTTCTAGTGTATTTATATGCACTAGGCCTTCAAAATCTCTTCACCAGAAAAATTTAATATTATCATCGTAATAAATTTGGTTTTTATGATTTTAAATAAATTATAAAAAATTACTAGTTTCTTTTTGCTAAAGCTGTTTTGACCCGTTACCTGAGCCACCCAATCCGGCATCTCAGATTATCTTGATGGAGAAATATTGTGCTTGGTCACTTTTAGATTGTTTCATTTCTCTTCTAGATACATCCTACATATGTGTTTGTTCTTTATATAACTCTCTCCTTATTCTCCTATGATGACGTGATGGCAGGTCCTGCTAAAAAGGGTCATCATATGGGGGATTATATACCTCAGGAAGAGCTTGATAAGTTCATGGCCACTTGTAATGATGTTGCTGCACAGAAAGCAGCCAAGGAGGCTGCGGATAGAGCAAAGATTCAGGCAGACAATGTAGGGCATAGACTCTTGTCTAAAATGGGCTGGAAAGAAGGTAAATACTCTTTTTCCCATGTTTACTCCTTCAGTTCTGTTTCTAAAAGGAATTCTTCAAAGTTATATCCTGTTTAAGCTATGAGGTTAAATTTATACACCTATTCAGCTCTGCTCTTTTGGTGACATGTCTAATCATGTTTAGACATCATTCAAAGATAGTTCAGTATTTAATATAGAAGCTCTTATGCATGTAACCATTTTAAGTTATAGTCGGGAAAGTACTGTACATAAATATTAATACAGCAGAGGTGGAGAATTGGGCGGGTTGGGTGACGGGTTATAACAAGTAACTTTGGCTTAGTATGGATCATGGTGGGTTGACCACCTGAAGCACTTCTTGTCCAAATTTTGTATCTAATACAAATAATTAGTATGCGGAATGTGATAACAAAGAGTATAATACAAATAATTATACTCGACTTCCAATTAAATGATTTCAGATGTTCTAATCAGAACTTTGTGGGACTTACTATCCATTTGACCTAATTCTTTTAGGTTTTACCCGTTTAAGTATGTCAGAGATCAAAACATAGCCCAACTTAATCTATTCATTAGTAAATGCTACAACAACAACAACAACATAACCAATCCCGCCGGAGTATGGGGGAGGTGAGATGTAGACAGATCCTACCCGTACCCCAGGATAAACCTGAAGGTATTCATTAGTAAATGCTAATTGGGTTAAAATAACCACCTCTGCTTCCTTATCAGTATATCACAACTTGATTTATCCTCGAAATGGAAACTTCTTAACATGGAAATGAAACATTAAGGTCACCTTAGTTTTTTTCAAGAAGACAATGCCGACCTTCATATAATATATTTTAATTAATTGCAGGTGAAGGGCTTGGGAGTTCTAGGAGTGGGATAGCTGATCCAATTATGGCTGGTAACGTGAAGAAGGATCACTTGGGTGTTGGTGCTTCACAACCAGGTGAAGTAACACCTGATGATGATATCTATGAGCAGTATAAGAAGCGAATGATGCTTGGTTACCGTCATAGACCCAATCCTCTGGTAAGTATCTACAATGCTTTAACTTACTAAAATCTAAATGCCAAATGAAAAAACAGAATAATGTATATATGGCAATAAAGCATGGAACCCATAAGATTTAGCTGAATACAAAAACTATATTTCCAGTTATGATTCTAAACAGTTTAGGATGCTGTGAACTTTTGAGTATGCTACAATAGACTTGTATGCTATATAACATGTTTTGGACCACTACCCCTTTGATCCATTTGCAATAAAACGACACACAAGTTGACCCATGTTTGCATAGATGGGTTGTGAGTTCTTACTCTTTGCTTAATGAAAGGACATGTTTGCTGCTGTTTTTTGCAGGGCAATCCCCGGAAATCTTATTACTGATCGACACAAAGGACCTTACTTGTCCTGAAAGATGAAGGGCGTGCTTTTGGGTATTACTTTTGATATGTACTGTTGGAGTGGAACAAGAATTGGATTGGTGGCAAAAAAAAGTATTTTAATGTCACCTTGGTTGCAGTTTCTTACTTTACTGTATTCTCAAATTATGTGTGAATTTCATTGTTCAACAATATATACTTTTGAAAAATGAATATTTGTCTATAGTTGGAAGTCGAGTATAATTGAGGGCTGGTTATGGTAGGGCTGTGTCTGTTAGAATGATGTTTTTCATGTTGGTTCATAGTGGATGCAGGTGTCTGACAATGTTAGCCTGTGGTTATGGTAACCAGACTCTATTCACCAGCATATTCAGCTAGTGATCAATGCATATCGACACCAATTTTCTACAATCATCCATATCTTAACACTAGTTAGAAAGTTAGTGTACTATGTATATGGTTCTTTTATACTGATCTCGATATGTCTTTGCGATAGAAAGAGGTCTTAAAAGTGCTTGTAAAATCAACAAGTAGAAGTTATTGCAACAAATTGCTACTTTGTCAAAATTTGTAAGAGCATCAATTAAACATGAGCTTGAATAAATGAAACCAATCACAAACTTGATTTACATGGTGAGCATTGGTACTTTCTACTTTCAAGTGACAACTTCTAAAAATAACTAGTAATTCGCTACGGCTGAGTATGGGTCCCTGACCCGAAACTGATAATTTCGTTATTGGTGATTTGGATATCAGTTGGTTTTGGCTATCAAAGTGTTTGGTTACTCGTTTATAGTGAACTTCTTGTGATTGGGTAAATTAGGCCCCAACCAGACTTTCACCTGTCGGCCGGAGAGTACAAGTTCTTCGAACCAAAATCAGAAGGTTTACGGCAACAAATGGATAAAACAATCGCATATCTAAGCAACAAGTATTAAGAAACAAATTGGACAAACAATCACATATTTGGTGTGTGAATAATACTTTTGCTGTCCAATGGGTGGAGCTCTCGTGCACGAGTCAATAGACCCGGGTTCGAGTCCCACCCTTGTCCTAAAGTTCTCAATGGTACCATCCCCACTGCAAATGCTCAGATTGACTGGTCAACGAGGGGCATATTGGAGAAAATGGTTAGGGTTCAAAGCCCACCTCTTGATAAGTACAGTCACTGAGACATGTGCTAATTGTCTGGGGCCGGGTCATCGGGGGAGGGTCCGGTGGTATCCTTAGGATGCATGGGACTAGGGTAATCACACCACCGTTCTTCACCCTTGGAGTAATACTTTTGCTCAACTTCAAGTCGTAAACATTAAAAGTTTAATTTTTACCGGGGGCTGTAACTTTTATCCCCAAAATGCAATTCTATCCAAAATCGAACAATTTTTTAAAGACAAAATAAAAGAATGTTAGTCCTAAAGAAACATTAATATATTTGTTTTCTTTTAAAATGATGAATCTATTGCATATTCTCTATATATATTATGGGGCACAATGTTGAGCGCCGTGCCACATAATAAATTATTTCATTTTTGGGCTTCTTTGGTGGCCTGTTTGTTTCGTTACTTTTGGCCCAAACCTCACTGCTGCCTGACACAACAAAATTTTTAACCTATTCTATTAATACAAAACAAAAAACTTTCACATTCCGACAAGAAACAAAAAAATTATAAAAATTACTATATACATATATATATATATATATATATATATATATATATATATTAAATTACCCTATATATACTATTTGTCATTGTGCCGACCAACCTTATGATTAAAAAAAACGTTATTTTCTGGGCCTTACACTGGGCTGTTTTTGATCCATCACTCTTCAAAATATTTGGCCCATTATACGTTCGTTTAGTTCAAGACAAGAATTCATTTTATATTACTACGTAGTATTATTCAACACTTTGTGTTTAGTATCAATCCAGTCAAACAAACTTACCACCTTCTCAACTTTCGATACGCCATCCACTGCCTTACAAATTCTGTTCTCATCCCTGCTAACAATTCGATTAAAAGATGCAAAGGAGCTTCAGCTTCAACCAAGAACTAGCGGGAAAAGTACAACGAGTGGTTGCTATACCGTCTTGTTCCGTCGCATGTCGTTCTTCCGTCTTTGGGAACACTAGTTGTCTTTGGACCTATGTGGGGCACCTTTTGGGTGTTCCAACTCTATCAAATACATGATCGGGGATAGATCCGGCAATCGAAGAAACAAGCAATCATAGCAGGCACGAAGCACCAGAAAAGGCGTGGAGAACTTCTTTCGTTGAAAGTTCCTTAGGGCCCAACGCCTACCATATGGGAGATCGATTCTATTATGGCCGGCTTGGAGACATCAGAGGAAGACTATCATCTCTATCCGGGTACGATCATAGCAGCACGACCAAATGGAGGCGGAAAGCCGGTTGGGCGCTAGCGCTTTATATTATACTAATATAATATAATATGAATTAAATTAAGTTAAGGGCTTTTCCTTATTAGTAAAGTTGCTCGAGGCCGGAAAATGAGAATACAATCTAGAAGATCTGGTCGAATGGTAGAAGAATCTATGGTAGAAATGTACGAAAGGTGGTCTTGTCCTTTCCTTTACAACTAGTAGCTAGTAGCTCCGTCGTTGAAGGGAAAAAAGGAAATAGAGAAAAATTCTATTAGTTCACAACAAATTGCAAGCACATTTGTTTTTGACCTATATTTATTATGTTTTAGGATAGATAATAAAAGATAGAAAAAAGGAGAACTAAAAAAAGAAAAATGCAAAAAAAAACCTCCTTTTATTTTATATGAATCTCCTTATGATGAGTAGAGCATCCTGTCTATGTGAAAATTCAACCAAGGTACTACAGCCTGATTATTTGGGTTTTGAATCTTTTCGTTTTTCTGAAATTAGAATAATATAGAATATAAAGCAAGAATAAACGTAGACAAAAGAAATGGTTTTTCTTGTTCGATTTTCTATCTAAAAAAAAATGTTCATACCCTATATATACTATTTGTCATTGTGCCGACCAACCTTATGATTAAAAAAACGTTATTTTCTGGGCCTTACACTGGGCTGTTTTTGATCCATCACTCTTCAAAATATTTGGCCCATTATACGTTCGTTTAGTTCAAGACAAGAATTCATTTTATATTACTACGTAGTATTATTCAACACTTTGTGTTTAGTATCAATCTAGTCAAACAAACTTACCACCTTCTCAACTTTCCTTACAAATTCTGTTCTCATCCCTGCTAACAATTCGATTAAAAGATGCAAAGGAATAAAAAGACAATCTTTAATTGCATGTAGCTGATGCTATTTTATAATTATACATAAGGTTTACAAGGGTTTATGGCGACGGAAAATTCTTCAAGGAGACACAAATAAGTAGTGGTTAATCAAGCAAGCGCGGTGTTTCACGGATGCTTAGGATTCGTTAGGTAAGCAATAGGGTTTTGAAGATCACAGTTACGTTATAGGTAACAGTGTTTTTTGCTTTTGGGTATTATCAAATTCGATCCATGGCTACTTCTGAGTTCAAAAGGGTTCAAATACAGAAAGATGACACTGTTAGTATGTGTGTTAACTTTTTGAATTAGGTGATTATGCAATGAAACATGAAAAAAAGAAAAATGATTTTCTTTGTTATTTATGAGCTTATCTAACAATTTGGGCGATGGTCAAGCAATGGAAACTTTTTAATTTTTTTTTAAATAACTTTGATTTATGAGAGCGTAATTAGGTGTGCTGCAGCATACATAAAAATACAGAATTTAGTATACGAGTAAACCGGTACCGCAATATATTTCCAACTTTACGGATCGCAAACTTGATATTCCACTTGACTGCTTGAGCAGGTCTGTTCTAACTTTATGGATCGCAAAAGAAAAGGAAAAAAAGGAATCCGAAAATTGCAGCCTGTAAAAGATACAACATCAGTCGCATTTTATGAATTCTTTTTTATGTGTTGCCACAGGTTTTAACGAAAGACCAGAAAAGGTCTCTGTATTTCAGGATGTTGACAATACATGTGGCCATTTGATAGGTCTGGGTAAGTGAACGTGTAAATATTTGTTTTCTTTCCTTTTTGTTCTTTAATAGTGAGTTGTTCCGGTCAATATATAGTTAAGGTTTTAAATTTTATTTGCCCTTTTCTAAATTTTATTGTTGTAGGTGTCAACTAAATGTCGAATATGGCTGCTGCCAGTTCGGAAAGTAACGGTAATCGCTGGTGTTCTATGTCCCAAGGTAAATTAGGTCATTAGTATTTGCTTAACTGAGTTGACGCATCAGGGATCTAAATTTTTACTACTATTGGTCAAAATGGGTCTGCTGCAGACTTTATAAAGGACAAGTTATCTATAAGGTAAAATCTGTCTCATTATTTGCTTCTTTAAAAAAATTCTGCGGCTTTTAAGCTGTGTTAGAATGATTAATAAGCTATTATTAGTACACAACCTGAGATATCGTTTATAAAGTTGTGTACAATAATGTTTATTCCTATGTGTGCAAAGAATGGCAGGTGGACACTATCGGTTCCGAGATCGTTGGATGTGACTCTTAGACGTGATATTGTTGAACTGGGTACTTCGTGTGGTCATAATAAACACCATTCCTGTTGAAAGTGTTAGTCAAGGTGATAGCATTTAATGATTTCAGCGTTTGAAATTTGTTGTTTCTGTCACACACATGGTCATTTATGTTGTGCTAATGTTCCCTGTTGTGTTTATTTTGTAGGTATAAATAAACGCCTGAAAAATACTGGGCCTAGTTCGTGTGATCATAATAATCGAACACGCACATTAACCAGATGCAAGTGAACCATCAACTTTTCTTTCTGTTGAACGAATATATCCTCGGTATTAATTGCTTTTCCTTATTTGAAATAAGGTCCATTTCCAATAATTCTACATTATTTCACTGATGTATGGTATCATTTTAGGTGTAACCAACGAGGCGCCACCAAATAGTTCCACTTCACATGGTATTAACACACCCGCACCTGTAACCCCGTCAGGTTGTCCAGATACTTATTCCTATTATTGGATGGAAAACGCGTTTCAGCACTCATTTAATAATCTACGCACTTTTTTTTTTTTTTTTTTTTTTTAATCTATACAGGTTATTCATTGGACAAAAATAGACCAGCGCAAAATGTAGCAACACTAAAAACTTACAGGGGGCCGTCTTGCTTTACCTAGACACCAAGAATGCCGAGAATTTATGAATACAGGTAAGCACGCATCTGTCCAAGTACCAGGTTTTCTATATATTTTAATAGGTTTCACTTAACAAATTTTTTTAATTGTAGCTACTAGCCACAGATTTAATGCTGGCTTGAAATAATGGACCGTCAACAGATTATGGGTTGCATGATTAATATCGTTGAACTTGAAAATGAATGTGCGTCTAATGCGACTGCTACAATGACATGTAAAGATGTGGATCCTTCTGATGCCCAAAATATAACAGGTAACTTGCTTTATAACACATGCACATGTCTTCAATAAAATTATTAGTTATGCTATAAGGTTTACTTAATATTAGACACAAAAGAGTGCTGTTTATCAGACCTGTTGGATATAAGTGCTGCAACACATTGTAACTTATAACATAGTAACTAATAATTTTATAACACATGTCTTGCAAGAGGAGTGTATGGCACTTTCATGCCATAAAATTATACCCAAACTACTAATTTTAGCATACCTANTCATTGAGTGTGAAAGCGTTCAGTAGGACTGGACTGATATCGAGGAAGCCATAATGTAACCTCCCAACCAAATAGCAGCTACAGTGCTGGGTATTCGAATAATAGATAACAGGCACATTTATAGTAAACGCACACAACTCGGGACGTTGTTAAAATCGTGACCGAAAACATATCATTGATTTATAAACCATTTAGAGTACAAGTAGGTCTTTAGTCAAAGTTGCAGCGGAAAAAGTAATAGAGTTTGCAGCGGAAAATAAACAAAGTAAAGACACGGAAATGTAAAAGACAGGCAAAAGGTTTGACGAATGACATGTAAAATAAAGGGTATAAAGTAGTTTAAGCTGGCGCCGTGAACAGAATACCACTCCAGGCAATGCACTCCTCCACCGCCCATTATATCACCACTAATCATCATGCCAAGCCTAGCACAGCTTCATTACCGTGAAAATACATGGCTTAAATAGTCAACACAAAGGTGAGTGTAATCCATGAAGGTTTAAAATATATAATGTTGAGCACAAGGGTAAATCATATAGAATGTAGCAAACATACTGCTGATATCGGGTAAATCAAGGACAAGATAAAAAGAATCCCAATGTATAAGAGGCACCCTGTGGCATGATACATTGTTGATGATGCTTAAGGCTCATGACACGCAAACGTTAACACACAATCATAAATATCATATAGACCAGGCGAATTCCATAGTAAGACAATGCCCTCAAGGTCGATGCCTTCCATGTACTCGACAAATCGAATATAGTACACCACAATTTGCTATCAGGCAAGGGTGTATGGACACACGCAAAAGTACTTCTGGTGGTTTGCAGTTTCTTGGAGATAAACTTGTGTCTTGGCAATCAAAGAAGCAGGATTGCACTTCACTATCGTCAACAGAAGCTGAATATGTATCCATGTCTGCCTGTTGTGCACAGGTCATTTGAATGCGTACACAACTAATGGACTACAGTTACTTATTCAAAAAGATTCCGATGTACTGTGACTCGAAAAGTGCGATAGCAATCTCGTGCAACATTGTTTTGCATTCATAGTCTAAGCACATTGATCTCTATTATCACTTCATCAAGGAGCATGTTGAAAACGTTACAATTGAGTTATACTTTGTGGGTACTAAATACCAACTAGCCGATTTATTCACGAAACCTTTACCTCCATCAAGGTTTGCTGAATTAGTCCACAGGATTGGTATGTGGTGTTTGACTCCAGATGACTTAAAATCTTTTCTTGAAAACAATTAACTCAGTCAAATACCAAAACCATTTTTGTAAATATTTATAAAAAACAAAAGACAAAATCAAAAAATCTTCAAAAAACACCAAAAAGATTTTACTTTTTATCTTACGGGTTATTTTTCTCTCGTTCTTCAAATGCAAGTACACTACCTCTATCAACACTTCGGTTTCTCAAAAATTCCTCAATTTTATCACCAAGTGTTGAGGGGGAGAAAATGTTCTTCAAAATTTAAAAATCTTGTTCAAACAAGTGTACTTGCATCTTTCAAAATGATGATGTTGTCAATAATAATGGTGGAACTTCACGGGTTATCCCTCGTTTCGTTAAATTTAATACATTATTAATTTCCTTTAGCTTTGAATGTTGTTAGTTGCTAACGATCGTTACCTTACATCGTTAAATACTAAAATTTAGGACTTATTAACTATGTTAGGTAGTTAAGGGACTAGTTTTGCGAATTTGCCAAAGTTTACTAAATATCCTAAAACCAAAACAAACACCCGTCCTTTTTCATTTCTTAATATCAAAAAACAATCACACCTTCTACTCAATCACACGGCCTAAAATCAAAACACAAATCCGTGCTTCAAACCTTCAATCCGTAAGTGTTTTTATGATCTATAACCTAATCTAAAACCTAGGTTTTTAATGAATTACGTTTTCAATGGTTAGTTTTTTTCATAATCGTGATTCTTAGAACTAGGGTTATAAATTTTCGTTATCATTTAATTCGTGTATGTTTGTTTGTTTTTCTTGAGGGCTTATGTTTTACTCATTGTTCTTAACATGCTAGATACAAATAAACATAACAACAAACACGTTTTAGTTGATTTCGATTACTAGGGTTTCGTACAAATTGGGTATTCTTGATTGTGTGTTGTTTTATTCGATTTTAGTGGTGGGATATGTTTGTTTAAGTGTATGAATCATGTTTATGCTCGTTAATTGTTCCATATATCACATATGTATGATCTAGATAATTAAGGGTTTAGTTCGAATTGGGTTTTTTCATCCTTGTGTTCTTGAATCAAATTAAGTGGTTTGAATGTGTTTGTTTACGTGTTAATTGATGTATTTCATTGTCCTTACTACATGATTACTCGAATTCCATGTTCTAGATAATTTGGGGTTTAGATTGTTTTCGAAAACTGGTAGAACTGCGTGTAATGTGATACTAACTATTGTTTCAAACTCATTTCATCTGGTTTCAATCAAGGATCAATCTTTTCCAAACGTAAACGTATGTCTACTATGATCTCGAAAATTCTTGTATAAGAATTTTCGAAACACTGAGTTATCGAGATCCTTGAGAATTTTATCGAGATCTCTTGATAAATTATTGAGATCTTTCCATAACTTTGTTATCGAGAAATCTTGATAATATTATCGAGATCTCTTGATAAAGTAATCGAGATCCTTGGGTTATCGAGAACATGCAAACATGTTTTATCGAGATCACTCATTGGAGTTTTTGAAAACCTTTGATGCAAATGTTATCGAGAACTTTCATTATAGAAAATTATCGAGAACCTTCATTATTGAAAGTTATCGAGAACTTTCATTTTTGAAAATTATCGAGAACATGGTGATCAAAAGTTATCGAGAACACACATGATGAAGGTTATCGAGAACACAGGCGGCCATGTTTTCGATATCACACTTAAACAATTTTTTGAGAATCTTCATTTGTTGTAATCTTTTCGAAAACATGTCTAAAGGATGAATACTCATGAATTTGTGTATTGGTTGTGTTGTTATTATGATTCATTAATTTGTGCGTGTGTGTTATTGATATATATGTATTTCTAAGACGTGATTTGTTATGATAAGTGCTATGAATGTTCCTTAATTATGTCTTAGAATATACGTGTTAAACTGCTAATACGACTACATCTCACGTGTTAATTAACTGAATCCTAATTGCAACATGTAACTTGTATGTCTATGTATATCAAACATGAACGTGAACTAATGACTAACAAATTTGGATGTTTGATTTCATGACGATACATATATAGAATATAATGGCTGAACACACTGAAAATGTCCCCGAACAAACTCTTCCATTACTCACACTCGGAGAGGTTGTCCCAGCAGACTACAACATCACCATTGGCTAAAACAATCCACGAATTGACTTCAAGAAACTTCAGATTCCTGAAGATTCGTGCAAGATTGTTAAGGACATTCTACTGGCTCATCCATGCAAACCTATGCTTACAAAGTCAACATCAGTTCCTATCTTCTATATTCATCAGTTCTGGCACACAGCTCAAGCAAACTTGGATGATGAATCCTTCACTGTCAAACTGAATCGTCAAGAATACACCGTGGACATAGATACTCTACGAACTGTTCTAATGCTTCCAACACCACAACAATTCCATCCTATGTTAACCGAACTTGATATCCTGGATTATCTTATTGATCTAGGATAAGATGTTCAAAACGATCTACCACTCATCAGACTGACAAGACTCAACGTCAAATATCTACCACAACCATGGAGAACATTCTACATGTTGATAGTTAGATCTATTGCAAGCAGAAAGAGTGGTCATGAACATCCACGACTGGAGCACCTGCAAGTAGTTTGGGGGATGATGAGCATGAAACCTATCAACTTCGCCAGTTCCATAATGAGCGACATGATCCATCACATTCAAACCGATCGTGAAAGGAACGTGATTCCATTCGTTAGATTCACAAAGATGCTCATTGAACACTTTCGTGAGAAAACACCTGACTATCTCAAAAGAATGCATGATCCCACAGAACCCAAAGATGTTTACAACCAAGACTATATGATCTCCTTTGTCAAAAGCATCAAGTTTGTTACAAGGACTAAGGGAATGAGAATTCCAGACTACTTCCTGGATGAAAGGATTCAAAAGACTTAGAACTACAAAATCTATGACAAAGCCTTTCAAGCTGGGAAAGTAGGTTATACTGGTGATGAAGAAGAACCAGCTGTGACAATTCAAACTCGTAGCATAAGAGGTGGCAAGACGGGAAGCTCCAGCAGTACCACAATCTCACAACAACCAAAGTCTACACCAAAACCTGCTACTAGACAACGAAGGAAGGTCACAGCGAAACAAGTTGTTAGGATCGAGTTTTATGGTTGATTTAGTGAATCGGGAGGTCGGGTATAATGGAAGAAGATAACTTCCATGGTTAGAGAGAGAGAGATTAGAGAGAGAAGGGATAACTAGTGTTTTATTGATAATAAGGAAAAGGATAAGGTTACACACTTAGAATCACTCCTCCATGGAAGTATGGATGGGTATATATATAGGCCTTACAATACATGACTTTACATAAACAATGGTTTCAGTCCATGTGTTTGAGCCTAACAATGATAACTATTGTAATCTCGTAATGTCGTCACGTTTCAGTGTTAGGAGCGATCCTAACAATCTTCCCCCAATGTGGCAACATATGAGATTACTTACAACATTTCCTACAAGTACAAATACAAATAAAGAATGGTCTTCATAGGCTCTTCAAATGCTGAGGATGACTACAGTTGACGCTCTTTGTCTTCATCTTGTACCTCGGCTTGAGAACTTTATCTTCACTTGTAGGCAAATGATGTAATATGCATGAACTGGATTAACTTCCCTCCAATTCATGCTGCATGTCTTTAGCAGCTTCTTCGTACACTTATTTTAAGCGACGTTTCTGAATCAGCTTCCCCCCAAAGTTACAACCGTCTTCAGCAGATTCGAAACTTTGATGTAGTAAACAAGTCTTCTAACTTTTGAAGTTTTGAGTACGCAGCGGAATTTGTAGGTGACACAGTAATCCACACCAAGCAAATCTGAGTAGTTACTTGATAACGGTTATACTCAACGCGATACCTCCGTTCGGGGGTAACATGCAAGAAATCAACAGGATATTCTCACATATGTAGGCTACTTCGCACTTCACAATCCGCGAGAGTCAAAACGTTTACACAAAAATCACAAAACTGAAACACTGATCATCTCTGCGGAGGTCATTCCGGTAGTAATAAAGTTGTAAGCTCGATCACGTGAGTCTATTATGCATCCTTGATGTGCACATTTCTTCCCCCTGAATGCAGATCATCGTGGAAAGTAAGTGTTTTCGCAAGGAAATCAAGAAAAGTCAAACAAGCACAAAGAAACACTCCTCTATCTTCCCCCACGATGCCTTCTTTGAAATCGGAAGCATACACACTATGTTAATGATGAAAATCAGAGGCAGCGTAACCCCATTTGTCCAATTAAACAAAAAGGTGTGAAGTACCATAACTAGCCCATGAGAATAAACTGCTGATAAACATCTCTACTCTTTTATACTCCTCTCAACTAACTCTTTACCGACCCCATTATCGTTCTGACGGCTTTTTGTAGTGACTACTGATGGAGAAAATCCAATATTATGAACTTGATAGCGAAGTAAAATAACCCAAACTTGTGACTTAAACTTGCACTAATTTCTGACTAAGAGCGGTGTAGAGAGTTCGTCCACCATCGAATCCCTTAGTACTCTATACTCTTCAACCAACCAACCATCAAGTATCAGACGTACATCACCTCTTGATTATCTACAACAGCGTGTGACACTGAGGACTACAACGTAACTCCTTAAAGTGATAGTTATTTGTGTTAATAGAGAGGAAGAATCACAAAATAACTAGATATCCAAGTCTTCGTCATTGTAACGTTTAAAAGCTCAAACAAGGATCTCGAAGAATCATGCATCCAACCAACCCCGATATCTTCAAGATACTAAGTACACTCATCCGTGAAATTCCACTTCAGTTTCAAATAAGTAATATTGAATTAACGCCTTAGTCACATGTTGCGGTTAAATGCCCAAATCTAGCCTTTTGACGGTTAAGATTGACCTTTGATAATGGTTTCCCGATCTTTGTCAAAATCGTATCCCGTGATCAATTTGTAGCATAAAAAAAATATCATTTCTTGTCGAGTTGTCGCCAAAAATTATGTTAAAACAAATATTAGCACAACAGTAAATCAACAAACTGCAGCCCAACCAAGATTGTATCAAAATTTTCGGCCCATTTAATTGATATAGTACTTGGTCGCAGCCCATTTATGTGTGACTTGTCCAAACACAAACCCAATCAAATTCAACCACAACCCTAATACTAGGGGTATAAAATACCACTTAACACACTAACCAACCCTAATAATAGTCCAAGAAACTCATGCCCCCTTCTCAAAATACTCTCACGAAACTCAGTAAATCACAAACACTCATCTCATCCCATCGAATCTCTTCCATCAACACAAATCTCATCTAATCATTCATCATAAATCCGAATCAAATACAAACTCTCAACCTTATCCGTGACCTATTCTTCTTTTGTAGCACATTTTTTTTCCAATCAAGAAGATGTCAAAGAGGCTTCAAGGATCCTTTGGAGGGTCTAAGGTAGGTTTGTAGCTTGTATAGGTATTTGTTTGTTTTGATCCATAACCGAACGAAAGAAAGAATTGGACATATTTGTTTTGTTCTTTCTCAAAGTGTTCGAAAATTGATACAAGATCTGTGATGAGTTTGGTATTCGAGTGTTAAAGATCTAACAAGATCTTGTTATCTAATAAAAGATACCACTGAATACGAGACTGAGATCTTAGATTGTTAACTTTTATGTTTCGAGTCTTGTTCTTGTGTGAAGATGATAATTGATTGAAGTAGTCTTTTGTTGTTTGTTGTTGACGTGGGAGGATGAGTTGGGTAGGCTGGTGTTGTTTGATTAGGTTGTTTGTTTTATTTATTGATCTGCTATTCTTCATCTTCTCTTCTTTTTGCATTTCTTGACCAATGAAGAGTTTAGATCTGAGGTCAAACGGTTCAAACTATAGTATTCCTTACTCGACGAGTTGATAAAAGTTTCCTTACTCGTTGAGTCCATTTGTTTCCTTGACAGGTTTCTTACTCGATAAGTAGAAATTAGTCGAGTATAGTTTGTCCTAGGAAGTTAGCAATATTAAAACCTTACTCGATAACGATAAGGTATATTAGCTAATTCGCTAATTCTGGCTAACTCGCCAACAGTTACTCGATAAAATAGTGTCTTACTCGATAACTGCGAAACATACGCCAACCTTACTCGATAAGTACTACCTTTACTCGATAAAATCAGCCTTTCTTGGTTCGTTACTCAATAAAAGTGGTACAAATTCGATAAAACGAGTTGCATACTCGATGATCTTCAAAGGTTACCCAGAAAACCCAGAACAACGAGACAAAAAATTCCACTTATTGACTGTTTTGACCACAAATAATACCAGATCTGACAGGACCATAATAAACTACTTTAAAAAACTGTTAAAACCAACAAACATAAAAATAAAAAATCAGTAAGCGTGTATATTGGTAAAAGCAGTTTTTTAAAGAAGTACTTTTTGACAAGATACTCAACAAAATCAACCAATAAAGCAACCTGGGCTCTGATGCCACTGTTAGGATCGAGTTTTATGGTTGATTTAGTGAATCGGGAGGTCGGGTATAATGGAAGAAGATAACTTCCATGGTTAGAGAGAGAGAGTAGAGAGAGAAGGGATAACTAGTGTTTTATTGATAATAAGGAAAAGGATAAGGTTTGATCGTGAAAGTCTAGCAAGCAAGCTTGTAAACCACGAGGATCGTTGTCCCAACGAGGGTTGAAATTGATCTTGTCACTCGAGTCGTGAGTTATGTGAGATGAATGGGTTAAAAGATTAGATTTGGGTTTAATTATACTACGAAAGATTGTTTAAAAGCTTAAATGAAATAAAGTGCGATAGCAAAAGAAATAAGTTGAATGATAAAGGAAAACATAAGGCTAAGTAATGCGTAAAAGAATTGAAATAAGTAAGAAATAAAGAAAATGTTTTTGTGTTCTATTTTAATGAACGTAAAGAAAAGATTAAACTAAAGAACGTTTAAAGATTTAACGAACTAAAGACTTTAACTAATTAGAAAATAAAGTAAACTAAGTTTAAATGAAACTAAAAGGTTTAAGGAAATTTCGGCAGAGTTTCGCTTAGAAATAGTCTAAACAAAACTTCACTCGATAAACGATGAAGTAAGTAAAAGCCTAGCTCGGCTTATGAACCAAAAGACACGACACTAAAAGGAGACTAAGACTTGAAAACTAAAAATTAAACTCATACATAAATACCCCAAACTCGCTAACAAAAGTAATACTCGCTAGGTTTTAAAACCAAACTCGCTAGGATGAGAAAATAACAAACTCGCTAGGATTAGAAAACCAAACTCGCTACTAAGAAATGATACTCGCTAGGTTTTTTTTTATATCATACTCGCTAGGTTGAAACAATGATACTCGCTAGCCAAGACCAAACTCGCTAGCACTCAAAATAGCATACTCGCTAATAAACCATCAAACTCGCTAGACAATTAAAAACATACTCGCTAGGATTAGAAAACCAAACTCGCTACTAAGAAATGATACTCGCTAGGTTTAATGACAGTGATACTCGCTAAATTAAAAACCAAACTCGCTAAAAAAACAATTCCTACTCGTTAGATCTAAAATCAAACTCACTATCTTTTAGAAAAATACCCATACTCTCTAAACCCTAAATTCAATACTCGCTAGGAACAAAAATAGAAGCTGGAAAATTTTTTACATGAGAAAATGTTTAAAACAAAATAAAAACCTTTGTAAAACTAAGTAATAAGCTAGATTAAAACTTTAAAGAAGCCTTTACAAGCTAACGAAACCCAAACAAGCTCAAGTCATCTTCAAAAGGCACAAAAATTTCTTTTCATGCAAAGGTGGTACAAGACTTATGTAAGCTTATATTGGATCAATATAGAAGTAAATAAGCCTGAATAAGATATAGAGATGTAAAAGAAAGATTGAAATAAGCTAGGAAATAAGCAAAGAAAAATGATTAAGACATGAAATTAAAAACTTGCATTAAAAAAATAACACTACAACTTGAAATAAACTCCAAAATCTACTAAGCATAACCAATGAAGCTAGGGGAGGTATCTTAAGGGAGCGCAATGGTGGCCTTAACTTTTACAATCTTGTACACTTAGCGCGCTTGATCTTTAAATTTATCGTGAATACTAAGCACTAAACTAGAGATACACGCTTTTAAACTAATCTAAAATAGCAACTTTAAGTCCTTGTAACTTTGAGGTGATGTGTAGTAACGAGCTTTCCAAAGATCTTCAAAGCATAAAAGTGATCCACTGCAAGCTCGGGGATTTAGAAGTTTTAACTTCATAAATCATCTTGGAAGCTTTGATTAGAGCGTCTCTTGTACTTTCTTGAGGCCGTTTGAGACATAATTCGTTCTTCACCGGCTTTTTCACAAGTAAATCTCATCTTTAACTTCACTTTTCAAACTCTTTTTCCACAAAATCTCGCGCTCCGTCTTTTGGGGCTTTTAGGTTGTTTTTCATGGATGTTTTTGCAATAATCCTTACCTGCACAGTCAATAAACACCAAAAAACCACGATATCTTTGGGCTTTGAATCGTTATCTTTTGGTCTATAATAGTCTAATAATGGTGAATAAAAGGTATGTGAATAAAGCACATACCCAAAATCCCCAGACATAAGGTATTGGCGTGTCGCTCACGCAATGTAATCCATCCACGCTCC